>JACDJE010000049.1:2862316-3009291 GCA_016647715.1 Pavo muticus
TGTATTCTGCCCTTGTGAGGCTCCATCTGGTGTACTGCGTCCAGGCCTGGGGCACCCAGCACAAGAAGGATGTGGAGCTGTTGGAGAAGATCCAGGTTAGTGCCACAGAAATGATCAAAGAACTGGAGCACCTCTCCTATGAAGAAAAGTTGAGAAGCTGAGCTTCTTCAGCTTGGAGAAGAGAAGGCTCCCGGGAAACCTCATAGCGACATTCCAGTACTTGAGGGGAGCTTATAAACAGGAAGGGGACCAAATTTTTAAATGGCCTGATAGCGACAGGACAAGGGGGAATGACTTTAAGCTAAAAGAGGGAAAACTTAGTTAGATGTTAGCAAGAATTTCTTTACTCACAGGGCAATGAGGTCCTGGAACAGGCTGCCCAGAGAGGTTATGGATGCCCCATCTCTGGAGGTATTCAAGGCCAGATTGGATAGGATCTGGGGCAACCTGATCTGGTGAGTGGCAACCCCTTCCATAGCAGGGGAGTTGGAACTAGATGATCTTTAAGATCCCCTCCAACATAAGCTACTCCATGATACTATGTTTCTACTGTTCTATATTAGGAAAACAGAAAGAAAATGGTTTTAACATCTTGTTTTGGAGATTATTCTACCATAACGTTTAATGAAAAGTGACAGCATCCTATTAAGTACTTTTATTTGAGTCCATTTTTTTTCTTGTGAAAATGAGAGCTTTATGTACCTCTCCTGCTGTAAGCATATGCTTTTTTGAACATGCGTGATGTTCATTTCCATATTTTCCTTTTCTTTTTCGCTCTAATGGTTATCAATTCTATTCTGTCAACGAACAGCCATTTAACATGCCAACTAACCACCATTACTACTGAAGCAAATGCCACATGTATTGTACAATCAAGTGGAACAGGAAAGTCTCAGTCTAATTCATGATACAGAGACAGATGTATCATAAGTTGAGACAGATGTATTTGGAGGCTTGGTAATGTATTTGAGTGAGGCAGATAAACAATAAATGGCAATTTACTTTATTCTGGCTCAAGTCAAGCTTCCTTGACTGCAAAAATCCAGAATAAAGAGGCACTCCTACCCGCCAGGTTTTTGACTTTGATCAGAAGAAAAGCACAAATTTGGAAGTCAGTTAGAGGGTTCTTTCAACATCTTGTCTATGATCTATGTGAGCTGGATCTCAACCCTCTTGTCACAGAGTAGTTTTGCCAAGTAAGAGAAACCCCTTTTCTCCTCACGGAAATGGGAGAAATCATCTATTTTTCTACTTTTCCCAAGACTTGAGGGATGCGTGTGCACAGCAACAGTAGCACTGCCTGAGCGCATGCTGGGGCAGCACAGTACAACTTAGGGTAGCTTGGGCCTTTTTAACAAATGCCTTATTAATCTTGAAACTTCCACAGGGTCTGGAAACTCATCTTAATATACTGGAGGAGTGGTCAAGGATAGCTGACTTGTCTCTGTGCCCCTCCGCCTGTGGTGATGGCCTTCCCTAAGAGAAGATATTTCTCTGCACCCAGCAACTTGAGTGTTGCACTCCCTCTGAGGAGGAAGCTTTTTCTGTTCTTCCCACAGACCTCTGGCAACATGGACTCTTCTGTTAGGAGTTTGAGACCATGTGATGGTCACCAAGCAGGCCGGCAAGCAGTGGGCATCCGGCTGTGAGAGCTGAGAAGGGACGGCATTGGAACAAGTAAAAAGAAAAGGAGTTTCCTGCCTTAGGAAGAAAAGCAAATAATTGGCTTGATTCACAAAGCCCTAGCTTCTCAGATCTAATTCAATCTTCAAATGAACGGGAACGGGAGGATATAGGGAATGTGACTGTCAGGCTTTCCTCTCCAAAAGCTGCACAGTCCGAGGGTCTCATTTGTTGGCAGGCAAACATTCAACCTTCAGCTATTCCAAAACTCGCCCAGCCTGGCACCAGGCCACACAGCCCCTGGCTGCTCATTAAAGCAGGCACAAGTGCTGGAAGAATGTGTGAGCTGGAGGAAAGGTGCACTGGCAGAGCTACTGGAAGTAGCTGTCACCCATTGCTGTACTAGAATGAACTACTCATAAGCAGCAAAGCTATTTCTCATCTTTCAGGTGCACTCCTCAGTTTTATTTTTAATGTTGCTCTTCTCGTACTTTCACTGAATTCAAGGAGTGGGTTTTCTTCCAAAGATGGGTCTGGGTGGAGATATTGCAAGTTTGGAAGTGCTTGCAAAATTCTTAAGAGATCGTAATTCTTAAGAGAGCTTTATAATATAGACATTGCTATTAAGTCACGTGCAGCGGAAATGCTGAGTCACAGCTTGAAACAGTAACTGAGCTCCTGGAAGGAAGGCGGGGACAACCCAGCTCAGGCACATGCAATGCATCTGAGTGACCAGAATGGGTGGAGCCAGGATCCACCTTTTCCCAGATCTCAGTTAAGGGCTGGCAGTGGAGGCAAGTACAAAAAATCAGTTAGGATGTCAAACAATAGAATAAATCTTTCAACATGATATATATGTATATATAATCTTGGATATATTTAAGGGATGATGCTTATTTTAAACTTTTATTGTTGCTGATGGTAGTGTTAGAAATCTGTTAGCAGCTCACCTAGGCTGAGGCCAATGGGATGAAGTTCAACAAGACCAAGTGCTGGGTCCTGCGCTTTGGCCATAACAACTCCATGCAGTGCTACAGGCTTGGGGCAGAGTGGCTGGAAGACTGTGTGGAGGAAACCAACCTGAGGGTGTTGGTTGATGCTCAGCTGAACATGACCCAGCAGTATGATCAGGTGGCCAGTAAGGTCAATGGCATCCTGGCTTGTATCAGAAATAGTGTTGTCAGCAGGAGCAGGGAAGTGATCATCCCTTCTTGTGAGGCTGCACCTCGATTACTGTGTTCAGTTTTGGGCCCCTCACTGCAAGAAAGACATTGTGGCCCTGGAACGTGCTCAGAGAAGGGCAATGAAGCTATGGAGGGTTTGGAGCACAAGTCTTATGAGGAGCAGCTGAGGGAACTGGGATTATTTAGTCTGAAGAAGAGGAGGCTCAGGAGAGATCTTATGGCTCTCTACAGCTCCCTGAAAGAAGACTGTAGTGAGGTGGGTGTCAGCCTCTTTTCCCATGTAACTAGTGATAGAGGGGATGGCTTCAAGTTGTGCCAGGGAAGGTTCAGGTTGGATATTAGGAAACATTTCTCCACCTCCCAAGGAGTGGTCAGGTGCTGGAACAGGATGCCTGGGGAGGTGGCGGAGTCACCGTCCCTGGAGGTTTTCAGTAAACATTTAGATGTTGTACTAAGGGACATGGTTTAGTGGGGAAATATTGGTGTAGGTGGATGGTTGGACTGGATGATTTTGGAAATCTTTTCCAACCTTGATGATTCTATGATTGTCCCGGACTTCTGTTCCTAATACCTGCACCAATGGTCAACGGCATGAATATACAATCAGAAAACATCCTGGATGGTGCAGACAACTACAGAGAAAAAGCCGCTGCTCAGAAGGCACCTGGACCAAGTAAGGCATAGGGTGTATTGCTAACCATGGTGCTATGGAAAGCTAAGGGAGCAAAAGCATGGAAAATGACAGTCACTGCCAGAGCATATGAGGCATGCAGAAAGGAAGTTAGATTTGAAGGGGTGGTAGGTTAATGCAGAGGAATCCCAAATGCACACTGGATATGCATTTCCATTTTGCCCTTATTAACCTTTTCACTTCCAATTTAGGCCTGAAATCACAGGCAATTGAGGGTCACCTCCAGTCAGATTGCCTCTAAAACCCTTTTCAATTAGATGTTTTCCTTTCTGCTTTTAACAGCTGTCTGAAATTCAGATAGAGGTCGTTTGAACTATGTTACCTTGGTAGTACACATGAGCTTGCCTTCCTTTGGGCAAAACTGTCCACTTTCATGCTATTAATTAAAAGTTTTGGTGAGACTGTGAGCTCAAGCATGCAGCTGTCTGTCAGAGCAGACACAGTCTGAGTTTCCTTTGCACAGAAAAGCTTTGTCCTCTTCTATTTAAATGTGTTGCTACTCTTGCTCTCCACATGGCCACCAAAAGTATTTATTCTCTGATAGAGTTCTATGTTTTTAAATGAATGCAACATTATTTTATCAGATTGTCATAGCTCTGGTAATGCAGTCTTTTCTGCGTTAACACATTTTTGAGAAGTTCTGCTATTAAAAGAACTGCCTTGAATAATCTTTCTCCCTAGAAATAATTCAGTAAATAATAATAACATCCTCAGCAGTATTCTTATTTTTCTAAAACAACAAGTGAAGGCAAGTGTAGTCCTGGAAGTCCTTATATTCCTTTACTATTGTCTTGCTCAGGCTGTGTATATTAAAAATGCCTGGGGGAAAGGAAGGAGAGAAAAGACCACAGTTAGAAATGTGTACTGTTTTAAGAGAAATCTAAATAAGTGCTGTAGCCTTTGTTGGCTAACAAAGGAACAAGCGACGTAGTGTTAATGTAATTTAAAAAATTGCCAATTTCTAGATGCAATAATAAACCCCTTACTATAGGGATTTTCTCCAACTCTCTCCCACTCTTTATATATGCATCTCTCTGCAAGTAAAAATGTACTCCATGCTAAATCTCCAGGCCATTCCATTTTTACAGCCATTAGAAAGGTAAACATTGCACAAGATATTTCTGAACACAGAAATAAAAGAAAATCAGAAAAGAAGTCCTTGCGCAAATTTAAGCTCCTCACAAAACGTATCTTCTATCCACAGGCACACAAGCATAACAGAAAACACAGACTTTCCTGAGTAGCTAGAGTAATAGAAATGTTGGGCTTTGAGGGATTTTCTTGTTCATACACTTTTAGCAAAACACCACTGAAAATATGAAGGCTGCTCTGAAAGTAGCACCTCCTATTTTATTATGTTGGCCCACAATGTCAGAGGTGGATGTTGGTGGTATGGAAGTAGTGGTTGAACCTTCCTGCCAATATCCTATTACATTTTATTGCCTTGTGACAGCTGGAAGCAGAAGAGTAGTCTGAGAGAATGGAGACTGACATGGAAGCGCAGATGAAGCAAAGGTGTGGAAATGAATTCCTCACTGCAGAAAAAATGGCACCCATTGACATTCATTAATACTTGCTGAAAATGTATGAAGATCAAACAAAAGTGGGTGTGAGCACAGTGAAGTGGTGGGTGGTGCGATCAGCAGTAGCAACAGCAACGGTGGGTAATGACTGCTGGTGTAGATTTTTGCTAGTCCAGAATGTTATTGTGCTCTTTGTATCAGTTTCCATGGAAATAAATAGGAAGCATTAATTTTGTAATGACCTATATACATGCAACACCCCTAAGAGTAGCATATTTGTTTTCCTTGAAAACCTTCTGTGAAGGGCCTTCTCAAGCTACCCTAGACAAATTGTTCCAGTATTTTAAACACATTGGTAATATTACATAATGTTCATCTTAAATAATCACACATTCCACAAAGCTTGTTTTCTGTCCCAAGGCTGTGGAAAACAGCTAATCACCATCTTTTGTTGTAAAAATTCTGTTTCACAGAAAACTGTCTGTTGCATTTGTTAATCTTGTTTTTTGCCAGTTAAGCCCAGCTTATTCAGCTTAATCATTCTGTTCTTATTGGACTCTCTGTATAGTTCAGATAAAGCCATGCAGTGGCCAAATAGTACTGAACAATGGGGAATATATATATTTTTTAAGATTTGTTCTAGCAACCCCATTGTACATACCGCTGACTAATAGCTGGCTTGTTTTTCTATTGATCAACCTCCTCTACACGGATCAGGCCAGTTCCTCCCTTTTGCTGAGTGCTGAAACCACTGAGTGCACAGACATTCATGACCTTATTTGCACATTTTAAGAACCTGCTCCACCAATCTCTCCCAGTCGTTTTAGATTTATACATTGCAGAAGAGAATTATATATCTTGCAGTAATTAATCTCTGCTTATTTTCCTCGCATCTCACAGCCAAGTGTTTTCACTATTAATACCCCTTGATTTTTTCCCTTTTTTTTTTCTTTCCCTTTTTGTTGCAGGGACAGCAGCTTCAGATTCAGTGGTGCTGGAAGCAGGGGGAGGCTATGTAAACTAAATCAATAGTGCTTAAAATTTAATTAAGCAGTTGCTTCTGAAGCATTGACTCCATAGTGTACATGCAATCCATCATGATACAACCATTGCTGTTTCAACTACAGTAATACAAAAGTGCAAGTCTTTTCATTGTAAGCCTTTGGCAACGTGATACTCTTCATCAGAGAGACAAAAGAATAGAACAAAAATCATCCAGGAACACTGCAGTTGTCTTTGTGTTCACCACACTTTGACCTTCATAGCTAAACAACCTTTCCAGACTTCCAAAGCATACACAAGCTTCTGATCCTTGAATGTTTGATTTTCCCAAGGTGTTTGGCTGTCCTTGCTGAGAATTATCCCCGGAAAGGAGAGCAAGATGTAGTTTGGGGATAATTGTCTTAGCTTACTGAAAAAGGGAAGGGAAATATTCCAGTTTATAACAACCCTTTACACCCTGAGCAGAGGTGACTTCTTGAGAGCTTACGAGTACTGCTATCACTCTGGGAGGGTGCTTGGAGGAAGGAGGGCACTGGGACTCCCCTAACACTTTTCTAACAATCGCACTACCTCAGGGTAGTACAGGCAGATGTCTCAGAGCCTCACACATACATCAAGCTACAAGTTTCAAGAAGGCAGCTGTGGCTTTTTAACATATTCAGTTCTTTTATTTTTAATTTATTTATTATATTTAGCTGATAATTTTTATTCCTATCTTTTTAATTCCTGAAACAAATACTGAACATCTTGCATGGCACACATTCTGAATAAAGGAAGGAGAAAGGAAGTAAAGAGGAGAGGGGGAAGGGAAGGAAAGATCTTAGTATATAATGAATGGGCAGATATTTCATACAACTCTGAAGTAATAAAACAGAAATTTAATATATTGTGTAATGTACATTCTATGATATGGCAGTTTTCCTAGAAAGATACCCGAAAAGAGCTCAGATCACAGCATTGTCACAGTGTCACAATGCTCTATTTTTGTGTGTTCCGAAATGACTGTCCTTCTTTTGTCGATTTCGCATTTCTCCACATTGTGCTTACTCCATCTCACCCCGCCTTAACACTGCTGCATTGTACAAGTGTGTGAGAAGACCAGGCGACTGACAGTGCCATAGTCAGCTGGTGATGTTAACAACCTCCTCAACTCACAGAATAACTGGGGAGAAATGGGTCATGTTGTAAACTTTAATGTTAATTCTCACCAGAGGCTGTGGGAATATGTAGGTCACATAGTAAGGTGTTTATACAAAATATCCTGAAGCAGTAATAATACCTGCTCTTGGGCACGATGCCTGCTTCTTGCAAGGAGTGATGACAGACTTCCCTCCTACCATCTCCCAGAAATTCAGTGATATAGAACAATAAATGCCACCTTGAAATGTTTACAAAAAGCCCATATGCACAATTTTCTTAAGCTCCTACAAAAAGAAATAAAAAATCAGAACTTTTTAGAGAAGTTTACACAAGCATAGCCACAATTGCAGACATCGCCATGGCACTTTAAGTGGTACATAGGAGCCTTACCAAGATGCATTACTAAGCAATGACTGACTAATTCCAAAGTCAGTTTTTTTTAGTTTACAGATGTATAAATCTCCTGAACAGTGTTCTGTTCCAAAAGCTCAGGCTTTTCGGCTGTATGTACAAATATTTTGGACAGGCAATTTGTTTCTTCATAAAATAAACATCATGCTTAGAAATGCACTCCTGATGGTTCTTTCCCCTGAGGCTTTCTCAGCCTTAATCTGTGGTCTTCTTCCTCTCCCCCATCACTTTTCCTGCCCTCCTTGATGTCCCCAGCTGACACATTATGTATTTCATAAGCCACAGGCTGATGTCTGTTACCACAGAGCAACAAAATTTAGCCTCAGGTCTCCCTAGCTCCAACAGTCAGTGACTACAACACAGTGCTTTGTCTCTCTTCCTCTGGCTTTTCCCACTTCACTTTTCAGAGTGTCCCTCCCGCATCTGTTACCTTAGGCTGAAGGACAAAGCTTACAGCAGTGGACTCTTTAGAAAGCACAGCATTTACTGATCTTAAGGAATGCAAAATCATAAGCATACCCATTAGACTTGGTCAAAGGCAAGTGAAGACTGATGGATATCAGTTCAATTTTTTCCTTATCACAAGTCTTACAGAGCAACTGTATCTCTAAGGCCTTCAGTTCTGCTGTGTACATAGCCAGGGGAGAAAAGATTTTTTTTTCTATAAATAGTATGGCTACATTCTTGATTTGTATGTCAAGGGTGTATCCTAAATGTTTGCTTAAATCATGGTGAGATGCTATTATTTTATATCTAGAAAGACTGTTCTCTACAGCAAATCTCATGTTTGAAGCTGAGGAATACACCAAACTCTCACTTAACTCCTGTGCGGTTTTGTGGCCCCATTTCTGTGAATGAATACCTTAGAAGTAAGGGATCACATACTTACATGTATCTGGCACTTTTTGACACCAGTCTGATCGATCAGGTTTAAACTGATATTTAAGCTTATTTCTTCATTATTACTTATGACCACAGCCTTGTTAAAGGATAATTTCTATTGTGCTAGAAATTGCTGGCAGTAGATTTTCTTCTACTGTTGAACATATCGACAGTTAACACAACTGTGGGAATTTTCAGTGGGAAAATCAAAATTAAAGTGGTTTCATTTTATAAACAGATAAGTGTGTCTTTTCATGTATTGCACATAATAATGTTGGAATACAGACAGTCAGAATATTCTCTGGAAATGAAAAAAAAACCAACAAAACAGAAGGGCATAAAAGGTGTAGTCTGAGAAATTTTTTGAGACAATGCTGGAAGTCAGTACAAAATTATGCGGAAGGCTTCAGCGCCACAGACAAGCAGTTTAAAAAACAAAGCAAAAGTATGGTTTTCTTATAGCTCTGGGGGATGAGGAAAGTAAGTTTTTGTAAGTTTTCTTTGGGATCAATGAAAAGGAATTTCTGTACTTGTATGGACGAGTCAGTACAGGATGCAATGGGTCACTCTTCATTCTGTTCTTGTCACTGTATCTCAGATCAGGTCTTTCACAACTGTTAACCTGTCACACTGATCTTTTACATGGCCTTGGAAGCTGATGACAAAATTGTCCCTGTTTCATGTTTTATTTGATGTAGACGTTTATGCCTGGAGATGTGGAATAATACAGATGATTCATTCTGTGTCACAGAACATCTGCCAAGTGTTCCAACCTCATATTCAGTCTCCATTGACCAGGCAACTGTTAAATCGTAAAGTTACTGATACACTGCTGTTCATGAAACATGAACATTTGTCTTTACTTGTGCACACTTACAGAGGCGAATAATCACCAAAGAACAGAATATAGCCTGGAAATATTATCCTTACGACATGTTGACATCAACAAAAGTGCATTTGTTTGCAGAAAAGTAATACAAAAAGTCAGTAAAGATTTGACTTCTTTGGAGGTCATTCTACTTTGATTTTACCAGATGTGTTCCCTCAGCTAAGCCTATTGAACTCTGCTGGTGTACACATTTGTGTAATGATCACAGACAGTACAATTACTTACTATTACTGGATACACAATTTGTGCATTTAACTCAAATTGCTACAAATACTGCTTTCCACTTTGAAAGTCTGTAACTCTGTATTTGGTGTTTAAGCCAAAATCGTTATTATCACACGTTTTCTACTTCCATTCTAAAATGCAAATGCTTTCGTAAGTATCATGAAAGAAAACCACAACCAAACATGCATTTTAGGCAAAAGAAGAAGGCTTACTCATGGTGTTTCATTGTAAGAGATTATTATTTTATACCAGTGCCTCAAAGCTTGCTGAGGAACACTGATGGACAAGTCCTGAGCGAAGTCCTTTGTCTGAAGGACACAGATGGACAAGTCCAGGCAAGTCCTGGCCAGAGGTTGAGAAGTCCTTTGTCTGGAGAACACTGATGGGCAAGTCCTGGGCCGGGGTTGCAAAATCCTTTGTCTGAGGGGCACAGATGGACAAGGCCAGGGGCAACGAGAGAGAGATAAGCTGCAGATTAATGGCCGGGAGCAGTCTTTTGCATGGGCTTATCTTGAAGGAGATAGCCCTCTCAGGGGATGCTGAACATGACTCTTACCCAAGCACCCAGGAATGCCACATTGGCAGAAGAAGAAGGATAAAAAAGGGACAAACAACCATGGTTTTTAGGTTTCTGACAACAGATTCCTCAGATTCCTCATGAAGAGCAAGGACGGTTTCTGACTTGAGAAGCCTCACAACCTGCCTCTCTCCCTCCTGGACTTGCTCTGCGCTCTACCTGCTTGCTTCCTAAGGCCAGCCATGCTGCTGCTGCTCTCCCCCGAAGAAAAAAGGTGTCCGCCATCAGATTCCTCGCTACCGAATGCCTGCATGCTGACGGACTACCTTGGGCCTGCTACCGGAGACCTGCTCCTTCCTCCCGGACTTACCCTGCAGCTTCTTCCTGGACCTACCCGGTGCTGGCTAAGACCGGCCACACTGCTGCTGCTCTTGTCCCCTGCACCTCTGTCTCGGACCATCAGAACGGTGTGCAACGGGACCTCTGCTGGATCCTGGTGGTGACTATCCCCGCTTTACGCAATTCTTGCTTCTTTCCTATCTTTTCTATCGCCCGCCTTCCCTTCCCCATCACCTTAATTGATAATAGTGTCCGTCCTCCACTTCCCCATCTCCCTAATTAAGATTTGTAATAAACCTGGTCGGACCGACATCTTAATATCACGCCGGGTATGCATACATTAAAGAACCTCCTCTCCCTCCTATAAATTGGAGTAAGACATTCATTCAGTGAGATACTAGTCTACCTTCTGCATCCAAAGAAATTAACACAGATTATAGATGTAACTTCAACTACTCACCCACTTTATCCTGCTATATGTTAACTGTAATAGCTAAATAAAAAGATCAACGTAATAATTGTTTGCTGATCCCTTAAATCCGGGAATGGACGATATTGCATCTCAGAAGACGTTGGTTATAAGTTTCCTTTGCTGTTTGCTGAAACTTTGGTCGTTGCATAGTAGCGCAGCACAGCAAATCCTCACTGCACTCTGACTATACAAGTTACACTCCCAAATATTTAGTGATCCTTAATCAGTACTTCATCTTTGTCCTTGTTAATCTTGAATTTTAAATTAAATTATTAATTTGAAAATTAATGAAAATGAAAATGAAATGAAAATGCTACTGCTGACATTGCTTGAATCAGAATTTTGCCCGTTGTATTGAAGACAGTAAGACTGAGTCTGAAAGAACAGACAAAATCCTCAAATGTACTTTTAGTCCTTTAAAAGAAGTCGCTTTGGGACATACATTTTGCCCTCTAATAGGTCTTTTTTTGAACTATATCTTATGGTTCATTAAACACAAAATAGCCAGTCAGTTAAAAGAGGTGATTCTCCTGCTAGATTTAGCAGTGGTGCATCCTCATCTTGAATACTGTGTGCAGTTGTGATCTCCACAATATTAAAAGGATGTTAAGGTATTTGAAAGCATCCAGAGGAGGGCAAAAAAGCTGGTAAAAGGGCTGGAAGGCATGTACGGTCAGGTGAGACTGAGAACACTTGGGTTGTCTAGTTCGGAGAAAAGAAGGACAGGAGATGACCTCATTGCTCTCTGCAACTCCCTGAGGAGGGAAAATGGAGAGGGAGGTAATGGTCTCTTCTTCTGGTAGCTGATGACAGGACACTTGGGAATGGCACAAAGATGTGCAGAGGAGGTTCAGACTGGGCACTAAGATAAATTTCTTCATTGTGAGGGTGGCCAGACCCTGGTACAGACTTCCTAGTGAGATGGTAGATCTCCCATGCTTGTGAGTGTTCACAAGACATTTGGATAATGCTGTCAATAATATGCTCTAACTGTTGGTGAGTCCTGAAGAGGTCAGACAGTTAAACTGGTGGAACTTTAAAATCTCTTCCAACTGAATTATTCTATTCTAAATGTGTTACTAGGATATGAACACTGGAGATTTGCTGTGGGAAGACAAAATAATCCTGTAACCTGCACTTCCAGATTTGCCTGCATGCACATAATATTGTCTTTGATCAATTCAGTAAGATTTTGAGAGGAACTTGGAAGTATTATCCAATCATCTAGGAAAAGAAAGTATGAAACAATCACAATAAAGATAGAACTGAATATTTTTCTGTTTGTATTAAAAAAAAACTTCCTGGCACTGAGTTTGTTTACCTTATAATTAATAACAGTCTTTAGAAACTGATTTGAATACTGCTTCAGATGAAAAACAGTATAAAGTTTCAGAACTGGAAAACAGCTGTTCTAGGAACATATCTTGGATAGAAGGATATACGAGCAACAAAATAATTAAATACAAATTTTATCTATCCTGGTTTATTTTCATGACTCTACAGATGAGGCATATGAAACTATATTGGTGGGGCAGAAATCTCATTTAAATACATTTGAATAACTTATTTCCTGCAGTATGGATAAAAATAAGACAGTGTGTGTGGACTATATCAGTGAGATATGTTCGCATTCAAATGGCATATTTTTCATCAGTTTTTCCTTTCAATAATCCATTTGTCAGCTTTATAGCCCATTAAGAAATGTTCAGAAGTGATAGAAAATTACTTTCATACATATCTTGGCTGCTGAGTTGTTCTGTTTCATTACTTGTCCCTGTAGATGACTGACAGCATTGTAATCAACTCCAGGCTGCATTTACTGGTTTGACGTCCTTTTCTTTCATTAATTATTGAAAGCATTTTTTTCTCTGCTGTGAATGGTTGCTGCTTGCTGCTGGGTCACTGTGCGTCTGCGTCTCTCAGGTAGCAGCAGTTGTGTGTTGAACTCAGAGTCAGGCATCACATGCACACACACAAGAGAAGATGAAGGAAAGTAACATAAAAGGATTACAGATCTGTTTGCAAGGGGCACAGAGAAGCTTTGCTGTTACCTGGGACGTCTCAGTCCTCTGTGCTCAGCAGTCAACCAATTTTTACAAGAGATTCTTATTTTGCAGATGCTTTTAGCTTTACTCTAAAAAGAGAATTTTATATATATATATATATACATATTAATACCAGTGTTATTTGCCCTTTAATTTGAGAACTTGAAAATGTTTCTAAGAGATCTCTGCATGCACAAATAGCATAATAACAAAATGAGTGCCTTTTAAATGCCATGTATCCTGAATATTTTTTCTAAAATATTCAGTGAATGCTGAAGAATGCCATGATCAGAGCTCTGTCCTGGAATGCATACTGACTGATCAATTAAACACTGCTGGGTCAGGGACACATCAGCTCTTGCCTTCCCTTTCTGAGGCAGGGCTGGTTTAGTGCTGCTGAAACTTGGTGGTGCCTGAGCTGATACACCAATCTCTTTGTCTTGGTTCACATTATTATAACATTACACTAGTACATCTATTGTGTATCCAGGACCTTTGGAACACAGTCTAAGTACCTTATATATTCCTGGAATTATTTTTGTAAGCATGCTAAGTGACTGGATCACCAGACTCCCAGTTCCTACTTCCAAGAAATCCAACTGTATTCTTCATAACTATATATCTGTCTGGGTTGGCACATTGCTAGTTTCTCTGCGCACCAGTATCCTGCCTATGAAATGGGAGAAAATGCTTTTTTTTCTTTTTTTTTTTTTTTTCCTGTGAGTAACCATCCATGCTTGGCAGACAAGAGAAATTTCATTTTGAAGATAATTCTGACAACTTCAGAATTGTTATCCTTCTAGTAGGAATAAAAATTAAAAAACAGATGAAAAAATGTTCAGACAAAGTGTCTATTGGAAGGATCTGAGTTTGATGAGCATTGATACAACTTGATTTTGTATAAAACAATTACTTTAAAAAGAAAAAATCCATTATGTGTTTCATGTTGAAACACAATTTTTAATGTAATACATTAATAATCCAACTTTTAATGTAAAACAAAAATGGGAACAGTATCAACATAAGCCTTTAAAATGCAATGTTTTGATAAATATTGTACTTTTTTATTATATTTTATGGAATCTTTTATAACTATCTTTATTAAATGAGTAGGGAGATAGATAGTAAAAAAATTATCAAGCTTTTATCCTAACTTCTTCATATTGTCATAAAGACATAAGTGTGGGAGCAACTTCTAGTGTTACTGAATCCTTCTCAGCCACAACAGTGATTAATTCTACAGTGCATAAAATAAATTAACAACCTGAAAAGTTCTCATGGTATTAAGAGAGGAAGGGAAAGGACTGTTGCATAGAAATTCAGAACAGAATACACTGTGTTTATTACTAGGTACATTTTCTATCCTCAGAAAACAAATGAACATAAGGAGAGAATTTAAAAAAAATAGTAAAAAAAAAGATTTCCATGGTGTGTGCAAGTGACTGATTGTGTGTATAAGGAAATGCTGAAGTGTTTTAACGCTACTGTGGAATTTCGTCAATGACTAATAAGCTTCTAGTACTTGGCTATAATAAAGTAATGCTGTTAGAAAGGTAGTGTTAGTGAAATGTTTTAGCATAACCTGGGAGATGACTAAGGACCATACAACTGCATGCTTGTTACCTCACAGTAGAATGGGGAGACCATCTGAAAAGGTAGAAGTGTAAGAACTCATGTTTTGAGATTTAGACAGTTTAATAAGAAAGGAAAAAAAAAAAAGAAAGAAAAAAGGAAAATAAGTGCTGTACAATGTAATTGCTTCCCACCTGGCAATCCTCGAATCCTCCAGTAATGGCAACCCCCTGGCCATCTTCTCCCAGTTTTATTTCTGAGCGTGATGGCAAATGGTATGGAATATTCCTCTCATCCAGCCATGACAAAGGATGAATCACGGGAACGTAAAATTCAGCCACAAGCTAATTATAAGTGAGAAAGAAATAAATTTTCACTAGCACTAGAAAAAGGCAAACTCTTCATTGAAGTATACACAGTGTTATAAAACAGCTATTATACATGAAATTGTATATCTTGCTGGACAGTGTCAATACTAGCACTTGAAGAAGAGTAATTTTACCAATAAAATGTATTTTACCTTAAGCACTTCAGATAGCAGACTGGCAAACAGGTCTGTATACTAATAATTAAAGTCGATGTCTTTAGCCATTAAATGGTTTATCCAGAAATATATATGCAACATTTTGTCATCCTAGAAGAACAAATATAGAAGTTAATATCAAAAGTAAAACATTTCAGTTTCTTCATATGCAGTATAATATCAGTAATTGCTCAAAAAATGAAGTCACGAGTGAATAAAACATCTATTTTCTCACTTTCTCTCCCTTTCCTTCCTTTCTTTCTTTCTTTCCTCTCCCTTCCTCTCTTTCTTTCTTTTCTCAGAAGGAAATAGTCTCCCTAAAATGAAGTGTTAGTGCTTCCACTTTGAGTTTTTTCATTGCCTGTCTTCTAAATAACTTAAAGATTAACTTAGATATATAATATGACAGCAGAGAGTGAGCATAATAAATGAGAAAGCTTTCCTAATCTTTGTCTTCCCAGTGTTTCAAAAGTTACATATTTTTTTTTACGTTTTTTTTGAAAGTACGTAAACTGTACTCAGTAACATATGTTTGACCTTAAGCTAATTAGCCCATGTGATATCTTCATGCCAAAATAATATTCTATTTTTGAGAATCTTTACTAATTACTTTCTTAATCAATTTCAGCACACAAGAAAAATGGCCCATAGACAAAAGCAGGCTATTTCTAATGGAACAGTGCATCGTGAACTGGGAAGCATAAAGACATGGCTGATGTTTGGAGATACGGTTGCAGGAACTGCATTTGGAAAAGAGAAGAAAAAGCGTATGCTTCATCTCAGAACAATATGAGGTAGAAGTTATAATTTTGTGTGGATTTTATCTCTAGTACAAAGCCAGAAATTTGCACTGAAGATTTCTTTGACAGCAGGGGGTAATGCAAAAATGCTTTCTGGCAGCGTCTGTACTAGGTGTGTTGCTTTCAATATTAAAAACTCCTTCAGGATGAGAGAAAGCAAGAACTAGCTTTTCAGCTTGCAGAATTAGGACCTTGGAGATTGTGGGTAGAATTAAGCTAATTATTTTTTCTTACAGACAGTGAAAGAAACCAGACATTTGCACAGCACAGTTAATCACATCCCAAAGCAGGTTTCTAAGTAGGTTTATTGGAATAATCATTCAGTATATCACATTTTTCCTTCCTTTCCACAAAAGGCGGCAAGGGCAATAAACTCAGACATAAACATTTTAGTTGCTGTAGGCAAAATTAGTGAGCTGCAATCCAGCCTTGAAGACAAGACTCAACAGAGTCCTAGAAATGTCCTATTGAAAATAAAAACAAAAACAGTTTATTTCCACTCTGAATTTATACTTTTGCTATAGAACAAGGATACCCATATCCTTTCAGTATCCTTGAAGCATTTTAAAAATGCATACCATGAGTATACTATATACTCACTGTCATTGGACTTGTGAGTTCAAATTTCTTTTTCAAGTTTAAACAGTTTTATCTTCTAGTTATATCTTCTTCATTTCTAGTTCTTTTCAAATACCATTGATTCTACCTTCAAGTATCTAAAAACGTGGAAACATAAATCTTGACATGATGTTAGAGGTCATATTTTAATCTCTCTCCCCATGACAGGGGGTTGGAACTAGATGATCTTTAAGGTCTCTCACAACCCAAGCCATTCTATGATATGAAATGAAATAGGTATATCTTAACAGTTTCTGTCATATGCTTTTCTACAAACATCCACTTGAATTCTACAGAATCCTCAAGTAACTTCTTCCAGTGCATTACTCCCTGTCATCAGAATGTTTCCTATTCCGTTTTTTTGTGAACTAAACTAATTTTTTCCCTTATCCCTTCTGCATGTAGAAAACAATTAATCATTGCCATTTATATAAAACTACTTTACATATTGATGATAGTCACCCTGTCTTTGTCCCTGTCTTCTCTCCTGTAGATGAAAGGAAACCAATTTTTTCAACCTTTCCCTGTAAACTATGTCTTCTAAACTTCTGTTGTTTCTCCTTCAAACTTTTGAGGCTCAGTGTATCTTCTACTATAGTGCTTAAAATTATACAGTAACTCCCTGGGACGTTGGCAAGTGAACTTTAATAATTATTTCCCATATCTTACTTCTCACACGGTCTTAATGAATACCAGAATGAAATTTACCAGTTATAAATTATCATGTCTCTGCTGACTTTCATTCTTCTCAGAATGTACTATCATTCCTAGGTCTCTCTTGGCACACTGCTGCCTTGTGAATTATTCTGTATTTTGTAGTTACACATTTGATTTCTTTTTCTGGGGTGCAGTGCTTTATTATTGAATTTCACCCTGTTGGATTTCATCTTATTTCCCATTTCTCAAAATCATTTTGAATTCTGATACTACCTTGTAGGTTGCTCGTGACATCCCTCTTGGCCCTGGCTGAATTCATCAGTGCCTCACAGATTAGAAAAGAAACTGATAATATTTGTGAGCTAATCAGTGTGTGAAATGAAAAACTTAAAGCAATGGCACAGAGTAAAAAAACTGCTAAAATTAGTTGGGAGTAAATACTTCGTGGGTAGTTGTCAGATAGGGGTTCAGAATCTGTATGGTGTTTCTCCAGTTGTGTTCTGCCTAGAAATATGCAGTATCTTTTAAAGAAAATGATATATATATAAAAAAAAAGAGTAATTAATATTTTCTTAAATATTCCTTAATATTATGTGCATGGGATGAGAACCTCTGTCTGGCTTCTGTGTGCCACTGTGATAAATATACCTGATCTGGGATAGGAGGCCACTTGGATTGTCATGTGAAGGGGCTGATGTGTGTAGGTCTCACACCAAAGAAAGAAGAATAGCATACTGTCTAAGGTAAAGATATAGAGGCCTGTAAATTATGAAAGCATATATAAATTAATTATTATAGCAAGGTAATCAACATACATAAGTTGAAAACATCAGTGATAAGCACATAGACAAGGGATCATGAGCAACATAGTCTACGCAAGACACCTTCCATGTTGTATGAAGGATGCAAATCTTCCTGCAACAACATTTTAAGATTTAGATCTTGAGATACAGTGCTGCTAGTAAACAGCTTCTATATAAATTTAAGATAGTCATAACTCATTGAAAAGTGCATGCTGTCTAAATGAAGAAGACCCCAGTTTGAGAAAGCCTATAAAGGAGATAAAGAGTTTATTAAATGTATGTAAATCTGTAAGTTATATTTTTGCATTCATAGATTGTATTCTGCATTGGCAACAGTGGGTCAGGTTATCTGGTGCATCTAAGAACCAGAACTCAGAAGACTGGTGTAAGTCATTTATTTACAGAATATGCAAACCCTGGAAGGAACATCCAATATTAAAATATATATATATATATATATATATCAATAAATCTCTTTTCTATTCGTTCCTCTAAAACACTAAAACAAATACAGAATTGATCAGGAGCCACTGTCTAGGTATGCAAAAGACCATTTAAAATACCTTCATAGCTTAGCAGTGAACTGTAAAGTGTGGTATGAAGATTTTTTTTTATTCAGCCAATAGTGACTTTATCTAGTCCTTTCATAGCAAATACTTAGGCTTAGGCTTACTGAAACCCATATGGATGGGTGGCTTAGAGTAGTGATGCTCTTTGCAAAGTCTTTGTGAGAATTTGAAGGTCATCAAATTCAGATGCTCAGGCATGTCACAGCAGATTGTATTTGCAACTAAAATGATGAGAATAACAAGAAGATTAATTGCTTTTCATGTATCTATTACAGATTCATATCAATGTAATTGAGCTTGTAATCTAGCCCATTGACTGGCGAGTTCATTTATGAGGCATGGTTTCATTTTGATTGTATCTACCACAATAGCTCTTACAAAAAAAAAAGTCCTCAATTCATCATTCTTTCATTTCAAATTCCGTTAAAAATATGGATACAAAATATTATTATTATTGCTTAAATAAATAAATTCTTACTGCATTTCCTTGCTTCTGTCTCCATCATCCTGTCAATACACAGCATACAGTTTAAAATAAGTTTTTTCTCACAGATGTTGGTATTGCTATTTTATAAGTATGGATGAGTGACTCCTAGCAGAGTAACTGAACTAGGACAAAGCGTTTGACTTCTGCAGCCATGCTGCTTATGACACTGGATCCATTCCAGCTGTCAATATCCTTCACCAGGAAGACCAGTTACAGTGCTTCACTACTGTTATTGTAAGAAGAAAGTTTTTATGATAAGAGTAGTACAGGACTGGAACAGGTTGTCCAGAGATGTTGTGGATGCCCCAACCCTGAATACTCTGAAGGTCAGACTGGACGGGAGTTGGGGGAGTTAGGCTAGATGGCCTTTAAAGGTCTCTTCCAACTCAAACAATTCTATGATTCTATGACAAAAACATGCTGTGGTAGAAATGCTTAAATTACGTGGTGCAAGGATTTGTGGATTTTACAGCATTTTCTGCCTTCAGTACTGTATCTCAATGAGAAGCAAGGATCATGAGTGTGAGTTGGGATCACAGCTTGTATCATCATAGACACATACAAGCCCAGTGCTAGATCAGAATTTCCCTTAATTTTGTGGTTATTAGTTCAACTCCAACAGCCAAAAAGACAAAATAAATAGAATCATAGAATCACTGAATTACTCAGGTTGGAAAAGACCTTAAGGATCATCAAGTCCAACCGCAACCTAAGCTCAAGACTGAATAAAATTTTGTATGTATTAATAGAACCTCCACTCAAAGTCCAGATAAAATTAAAATTCTAGAAAAGCACATTACTTAAAGTCAAAATGTCCAGTCCAGAGCAAAGTGAAGTGTTTCATACATAAGATGTTTTGCCCTGGGTCCATTCCCAGCCACTATCTTTTTCACCATAAAATTGTGTTGCTGCCTAGTAATTGAAACAGTTAAACAGCTGTGAACTGTGAGCAATTCACAAACTAAGTGCAAAAGTTCTGGAATGGATATGGTACATAAAGTAACAGGAATTTGAATTAAGCCATTACTGGAGAAGTTACTTCACTTTCTCACCTGGGTTGCAGCAAAATGCATGTGGTGGTGTTCTCACGGGACAGTAATGAATTATAACAAGCACAAGAGATAGTTGCTCCCAGATGCTGGAGAGTCATCTGCTTTAATTACCATTTTTGATGGAAACCCCTTAGCAGCACTTCTGATTGCTTTAATTGAAACTTGTGGAAAAAACATCCATTTGTCAGGAAAACAAAGGATTGTTTTGTTTTATAACCCTGTTGTTTCTAGAATAACCACAATTATACAGCTTATTGATAAAGTATGCCTCTTCAGTGAGTACTAGAGAACAGAGGGTATGCTCTTAAAACAAAACCAAACCCAAATGCACTCTTTATTATGCTCAGAGGTTTTTAAAATCTCATATTTCCCCATACCCTCCAAATCAGCATACTGCTAGCAAGTTCACTTTGTAAGCCTAGTACGTGAGAGTAATGTAGCTAATCGCACATAATAAATCTCCAGCAAACTGTAAATGACATTAGATGATAGTGATTTCAAAACTCCAATGTTTGAATTTTGGACAGCAGATAATATAATCTAACTCAGTGGCCACAGACCTCCCAATGGGCCCAAGGGGAAATAGATAGCTTCAAATGTTTCATAAATGAAACTGTAAATATCTTTAGAACAGTCATTCTGAGAAGGAATTGCATTCTTCTGGCCTCTTGTGCTTTGGAAGTTCATATTTTGATTTCCTGTTTACTTGATATAGCAATATATTTATCTATATGCTGCATCAGGTTAGTTTCCAAATAAAATTTAAAAGTTGTTCCACCTTATAGTTTCTCCCTGTAGCAAAATAACATCCTCCTCCTCTAATTCTCTCTTCAAGACTTCAGAAAAAAAAAGAAAAAAGTTTAAAAATGTGAGGTTATAATGATTTTACCAAGATTAAAATTTTAAGACAGACTGTCAGAAGACAATGAATGACTTCAGGGGACTAGGTTTGTGCAACCAATTGCAGTACTATAATGTAGAGTGGTAAACAGAGCATAACAAAACTTCTCACTTTTATTTTCCATGGCACTATTCAGTACTCCTAGGTTTTGTTGCAATTACAATACTTATTATTTCAAAAATATTTGAAGAATACATATTTTCTTTTAAAAATCTTGCATTTTACATCTGCATAGTCTCACATTCAGGTCTAGTCACTTTCTTAGAATCCTACTTGGAAACTAAATACCTCCTTAATAATTTAGAAATCCATAACAAGATTGGTAACATAGTAGCATTAATTGCACCTCATGATGCCCTTCCTCAAGTGGCAAACATAAGCATTTTGTGACATTCAAGGTGTTCCTACAGCTGCTGCTCCAGAAAAGTGTGGTTTTCCCTAGATCCTCTGGAATATATTCAAAGCTCACGATAATGTCTTGGATACCCTAAAGAGTCTCAGATTGCCCAAGACACACAAGGCACGTGGTTTAAAAAGTTAAGAAAGTTTAGAAGACTATTCACATTTCTCTATATTATATATATATATGTGCTTACATTTCTTCACGGGCACCACTAATAATGCTGAGAGATCTTTCTTTTACTAATATCAGATCTTAGATACCTAAATCACATTTGGACAGCCACACAGGGACACTTAAATGTGGGTGTCTTAATCTGGGAGCTGAATCTCACTCTAAATGGCAGATGATGACTTCAGTAAGGTTTTTTATACTTTCTCCCATTAGTCAAAGAAAGAAAAGAAGCTAAGAATTGAGAAGATTGAATAGGGAACTTATGAAATATCCATTACCAAGGTGATTTGAGGAGCAGGCTAGGAATACATTTGTTAGAAATGTGTTAAAGTAGTGTTATTGTTGCTGTGATGGCCTTATAGCAGGAGGAAAACTTGTGTAGGGACAGGTAATATTTTTTTTCTCTAGACCATACCATATTCCATGGTTAGAAAACTGGAAATCGAGAAAGTCTTTTGTTTCCTTGATGAAAAACAGGGTGACAGTATTGCACAGGATGGTATAGAGCTGGTTTGGTTTGCTTTGGTTTGGTTTCTGTGATTTTTAACATAGCAGTGACTCTAGAACTACCTTGTATCCCTTCAAGGACCTTTATTTCAGGACTTGTATCATGAATGTAAAAAGCTTGGTGCTTAAGAAATATGTTTCATTTGTTTGAACAACAAACTGTGTCTCTCTAGATCTCTGGAGGTAATTTAATAACACACACTTTAAGAACCTAATTTCTGCTTGGGCTTCACTGAAACATGTAAATACCGTTTTGTAACTTGCCTTTAGCTCATTATACATTTGAATGCAAATTTGCAAAAGAGAAGGTTTTGCTTTTTCTTAATTAGGTTCATAGAACTTCAGTCTAATTTAAGCTTATCTTTAAAAAATGATATAGTACCCAAGTGATTTAAACTAATGGTTCAGTTTGTTGTGTAAATGTTGTATTCAAATGACCTACTTATAAGAGTTCTACCTTAAGAAGGAGCATCTCAAGTGGATGAAGAAATGGAAAAGCTGAGCTAGTGAAGCTTTAATGTATTCCTATTTGTATGTGTTATTTACGTTATTATGGTGTCAGCATTTACACACTTTGTGTTGTGTGATCTGCTGCAGTTCAGTGAATTGAAAATAAGAGATCTGATATCAACTTGTGTCCCCAAAGCCTTACCATTTCTCTGCATCATGGTTATAGAAACTGCATCCTACCTTCTTCACCCTCAACCTTAACCCTCTAAGTAGAGCAGCAGATTTTCCTTTTGAGTTCTTCTCTATTCAGTCAAAACTGTCTTATCCTCACCTATAGCTCTCTGCATATTATCTAGGTAAGCTGAGAAGTTGTTGGTAAATCCCAGCACCTTTAGTCCCCAGTAGCAGTAGACTGACTTCTTGTAACCATCTTCCTATTATTCTGTTGTTTCAAGAAGAATATTATTTTCTTGCCATTAAATGAAAGCAGGATCATACAACCTTATCAGTCAAACATGTCCTGTTCTACCAAGGGAAGCCAAGCTTCTGCCATGGAGAAGATGAGGAGGAAAGGAATAGGGAACTGGACAAGTGACAGCTGGGAATAAGTGACAGCAATTATTACTACTGCTGGGAATAATCACTGCTTCCCAGAAGTTATCATCTCCCATTCATCACCATAAGCATCATTTTGACTGTCAGTGGCAGCCTGTGAGATATATGGGAGACAGAAGTGATCTATTTTAGCAAAGTTTGTTGCTGCAATAGTAAATGCCCAACACTTACAATAGCAAAAGCATTGGGTTGCGCATAAACATCTTATACATCAGGTCAACTTGCAGAATGATAGCTGGCCTGTGCTTGTTTTCGCTATCACTTGCCCCAGAGAGCAATATGATCTGTTTATCCTTGTCTTGGTTAATATCTGATGAAAATGGGTATAAACAGGGCTGGCAGAGTGTGGGCTGAGATGGTGACAGCCATCCCCTGATTTCATGGGAAGGCACTTTAGGAAGGATGTCTAGGCATTGCATGAAAGCTGCTGACAAGAGCACTGGAATTGACTGGTGCTCACTAAAGAATTGATCAGTTAGTGAATATCTTTGAGAAGAATGAAAATACACCTTTTTATTTCTTAAGAAAGCACTCTCCATTAACAGAGATCACAGACACTCCTGTTACACTGAAGTGCAGTTTAAGTCTCTGAGTATTAAAGAACGTGATGCATTCATATGAGAAGCATATTGTGCTCTTTGTCCTGCCTATAACTTCTTCCTAGCATGCACCAAAATCATTCTGAATGCAGTTATTTCTATTATACTGACTATTTTTACTGATTGGGAATAAATTATTGGCTGATATCTGTGCCAGAACTGGTAGAGATGTGTGTGTTCTGAAACCCAGATCAAGCTGCCATAGTCTCTTCTTTTCATTATAACTTGAAGTGATCTGGGACTATTTGCTCTGATACACGATGTCCATTTGACACTGTAAGTTATCATTATCCATAGGAGCAAGAGATTGGTATTGATCAAACATGACTTTTGTGCCTTTGGTTGTAAAATCTGATTTATCACCTTGGCTTTGACGATATCTTACTTAAAACCCCTTGCACATCTGACATTTTATATCCATAATACTAAAAGCATTTAAACTGAAGAAGATGCATTAAACCATAAAACTACGAAAGATGTTAAGGTAGAAATTGCAAGAGATGGGCTCACTGCTTAAATTCTTACAAGTGTGTGGAGAAATCAATCCTAAACAAAATCCACACGTAATTATTTCTACCTCATATTTTCTGCTTTGGAAAACAGCTATGCATTTGTGCTCCTAGGGCACACTGAAGAACTGATTAGCTGCCTATCCATACTACTGAAGTATTGTTTTGGGGGCAACCCTGCTTCTGGGTAAAAACACATGGGCATGTTTTCTACCTTCAGTGCTGTGGATATTCAGCTCTCAACTCCTCCCATTACTGCATTCTGGGACATCAGGAAGAAAAGATTCTCCACTGAGGGGTTTGGTTGATTTCATGAGAGTTCATACTGGGATTCTACAGAGTTTTGTGAAAGGATTTATTTTAGTGTCTTGTTTAGGGCTGTGTCTGTAAGATCTTATGAAAAATCAGAGCATTGATTTGGGAACAATGTGATTCCAAATTGACAATAGTTAAAAACATTTGGTTTTGTCCTCTGTATTATTTAATTAATCAGGACTGTGCCCCAAACCATAAATATACTCACATTTGCAGAAAAAGAGACCCCTCACTTTTTGACAGAGAAAAGGTAAATTCCACCGAGGCTAGCCCTTACTCTGAGTTTTATAGGCTTTTATATTCCATGTATTCTAAAACATCTTTTCTCCTTTTCAGTGGCATAGTCTTCCCTTTTAATTTAAGCTTGAACTAACAAAAATAAACTGCAAACAGAGCAATTAATTTAATTGAAATCCTTTCCTCAAGTAATAATGAAATAATTTGTGATTTGCTTTCCACTTTAGGCAAGGAGTTCATTTCTTTGTCTCTATAGCTGTGCCCAAGCATAACAGCAGTTACCCACAAAGGACAGCACCATCTTTATTGCAGTCATTATATACCTGAGCTCTTTTAGAGTACAAATCTAGCTGAAACTTTCTACAGTTCATCTACTCTACCTACCTATCCTTTTAATTATACTCCACACGTGATGTATGCAGCTGAGAGTCAATACTAAAAGACAAATCATGGTGTTTGGCCCACTGTCTTCACTCCTAGGTGTGCAATCAGATTGGTTTGAGCTGGGGTGTCCCCACAAAGCATATGGGAAACTAGGCCCTGACCCTCCTTTGAATTTGTCAGATGCTCACTGGACTACTGTAGACTTGTTGCTGTCATCAGCCCTGCTCTGCTCAGATATAACAGGACTGTGGACTGTTGGTGAAAATGTTCATGTGGTAGGCATCCACAGATCCTGGGTCATCTTTCTCTTAGAGCAGCCCTATTTTTGCGGCTCCTTACATGTTAGCATACCTACCCTGAGAAGATTCTTCAAATAACTGTATTCTTCAGTTGGAGACTCTTTAGCTGCTCAAGGTAAAATAAATCTTCGTGACTCAGTTTCTGGATGATTCCACTTCAAGCATGCTTTACTAGCCCAGCTCTGGAAGATATTTCTTTTGTTGAAACTCTTTCTGTTGGGGAAAAAAAACAAAACAACAATCAAACATAGCAACAACAAAAGCTTTTTGTGTTGTTTACTATGAATCAAAGCAATATATTATTATTAGAAGTGCTTTAATTGGATTTATAAAGACTAAAGCATAAGCATAAAATGCTTATTTCATGTGGGAATGATAACAGATAGGCCTCTTAAGTGCCACAAGCTTCAACAGCCTTAGAATGCCAAAATGAAGGAAAAATATATTTGATGGATGATCCTGGCTGAGGATTTACTTTCCCAGAGTTTTGACAGCCCAGGCAAACAAAGCATGGTCCCACAAGAGACAGGCTGTCCATAGCGCAATGCACAGTACTACATAGCTTCCACTAGAGGAAACTAAGAGAAGCAACTGTTCAGGCTATTGAGTTCCAGTGTACCTTGCTGAAAGAGTAGAAAGTCCAGTCCTATAGAAAAGAGTTGTTATAATAAGAAAAGGTGAAAAGTGTATGAACTTTTTTATTCTGGAGGAAGGATTGGAATATGAGAACGACCTACACATACATGAATAGGATGAAGTGACTGCATATGGAGTGCTGTGTTTCTCTGCTCATGAAATCAAGGCATCCACTGAAATAATCACATAACAGATTTGTAAAATATATTAGATCCACAACAGGTTAGGTGCCACTTGTAAGTTTCTTGGATTTTATTGGTGGGTTCCTCTGTGGGAAGATCTCAAGAAATTTGCACTATTTTTAATTCTGATTTCCTTAAGTTTGTGATATTGTTTACTCCAGAGACAAACAGTAGGTTAGGGAATCCTTAACTAAGAAATCTGTTCATCTACTCTATAAGAGGTAGAGAATAATGCAAAAATTAAATATGGAAAATATGAGAGGGATCAAAATTATTCTTAAGTAATTACTGCATCAGAATCAAGGAATTAGCATACAGATACAGGTAACCACGTGAACATGTGGAAAATTAAGTCACAGAAGGATTTAAATACTCACCCTAACACACAAAGAAAATCTTCACAAGTACCAGGTGTATAAAATTCTGTTTTGGTACTTTACATTCAGGTTCACCCCGTCTGCACATTTTGCCCTACCATTACTCTGTACTACGATTCAAGAAGCAGAAGATTTCAAATTGAAGGCAGAAGAAATACGATTTTCAAATGGTATTTATAGTCTGCTCACAGTGATCAGCAAGCCCATGCAAATTAAAAAAAAAATGTCTAAAATATCAAGGTTCAAAAAACAACTGGGCATTTGTGTAAATAATAAGAATTATGTGGGATGGCTATATACCATCAACTGTCAGGCAGCATTAACAAGGAATTATCTTGTGAGCTTCCTATTATCTCTTCTTGAGACACCTGAAATTTCCTACTGGATGAAAGAAAATATTCACTTGGCCCAGTATGACAATTCCTAGGTTCCTAACAGTCATAAAGCTAATATGTTACAAATGTTTTATCAACTCAATATATGGCTTGCTTTTCGAGGTCTTCCCTTGCTTTTACTGTACCTGACAACGTGGCTACTCTTTAAAAAGCCAAGAAAAAGATGACAAGTTCAAGCATTTGATGTGTTCTTTGCACTCTCTCAACTTGATAGCTTTGGCTTTTCTGAACGATGTCAGTATGAGCATCTTGAGGTGGAAGCTTTCAATGTATGTTCTGGTTTTAGTAATTCAGCAGAGAATACAAAAGCTAC
Organism: Pavo muticus; assembly: GCA_016647715.1. Taxonomy (NCBI): domain Eukaryota; kingdom Metazoa; phylum Chordata; class Aves; order Galliformes; family Phasianidae; genus Pavo; species Pavo muticus. The sequence goes on from JACDJE010000049.1 coordinate 2,889,634, forward strand.
ACATATCTGGAGATTAACATGACTGTTAGTAATGGAAAAATAACGAGTTATTTAAACCTAAGTCCCCTTTCCTAATACATTCTCTTTTTTCAATTACACTTTTCATTTTCTTCTCCAATTTATACTAGTTCAATACAGACTTACATCCATTTAGAGCGTGTAATTCTAATTTTCAAAATTTGAGGTTTACTTGTCCCTTCCCTCTATTTTGCTTAACTGACAGCTGCAGTGATTGACAACTCGCTCTGCACATAGAGCTCACAGGGCCATAGTGCAAATTTTAAGAACTGTTTTTTGTTGTTCATTTGATGCATTCTGCAGGGAATTATTAATTGTGCATCAAACACATGCGGAGCTTTCTTGCTTCCTTAAACCCTTACTGGACATAGTTAAAATCATCCAAAACTGGCGAGCTTAAAGAGAACTATAAATGCTTCAAAACACATAAGTCTTCTGTGCTCTAACAGATGCAGTGCATAATCTGGTGCTTTGTTCAGCTAGAAGAAGGAAAGGAGGCTCTGCAGTTCACAGAGATAAACAAGAAACAAGCCAAACACAAGTTGAGAGGTTGACATCTAATTTTTCAAAGCCAGCAAAAAGTTTTGAATTCTGGAAATGTATATCCATTTTGTATACTACAGCAGGCTGAATTCAGCTTCTGTTGTATCACTGACTCCCAGAAGAGAAATGAGCATGTATTTCTGCTCCGTGATAAGTAGATTGGGAGTCAACAAGAGGTGACGCCACTATGAACTTAAAAGTCAGACTGAGGGCAGAGACTGCCATCTGTTATGAACCTGTTCTGTTCCGTAGATAGCAGCATTGTCAAAAAGGTAATTGCTAAGAGCCTTTAGTGAATAACTGCTGATTTATAGCTGTTTGCAGTATAAGATAGTGAGGAACTGCAAAACAAAATTCAGATGGGAGTATAATTATGTCTTCTTTGGTGTGCTGTAGTTGCCAGGCATATATAATGACAAAGTTTCATTCAAATTTAAAGACTGATTTTCAGGGAAATGTAAATAAGCAGGAAAGGTCTTTTCCCTTAGCTTTCTAATCAAAGTGATTTATTGCTTAAATCTCTTCCCTTTTACAGAGAGTTTTAATTGTTTTCTTTCTGTTATGGTATTGGACAGATACATTTAAAAGAAATTTTAAAACTTTGAAGAAAGTTTATTTTGTCTTTCAAATAACAAAATGTAACACATAATCTAGAGTTTATGAAGAAAAGAAAGCAAATAAGGATCAAAAATGTTGTTCACAATGTGGTCATGATGTGATTTCCTGGAGATGGAGAAATATCTTCTGTCATGCAGACACAAATTTTGAGATATCTTCTGACAGTCAGCATTTCTATTGTGGATTGTGTTGTGAGGAATTCATGCCTACATGTGAGATAAGAGATGTATGATGCCCTAAAATATATGCACATCCTGTACATCCTGTAGAAGATCACTGAATCAGTGGTCTGAAGGCTCTGTATGAAGAATGCAGTTTGTGTCTGAATGCTTGTGCTTATCTTGATGCAGTCAGAGAAGTCGCAGCTAAACCAGTGTGGGTGTATGCTGTCATATGCTTTTGGTACTGATCAACAGCCAAGGGGAAGCCACATTGTGTTCCCAATGGGAAAAAGAAAATAGGTGAATTATATACAAGAATTACATGAATGTCTAGGCTTTCCTTAGCTGGTAGAAGCTCTGCTTTGCTCAACAGTAGATTTTCAGTGACAGGAATCATTTGGCACATACTAGTGCAGACAGAATTTGTGTAATGCAACTAGTACTGCTGAGGATTTTCTTCTTTATGTATATATATATTATTATTATACAGGGCAAGTATCCACAGCAATAACATTTTTGTATACCTCTGTCTTTCTTTCTTTTTTTTTTTTTTGGCTATCAAATGTTTGTTATTAACTGTGATCATTTTGTTAGCAGTGATTTGTCTGCTCGTATATCTATGTGCATCTCTGTCCTAAATATATGTTATATTACACACTTCAATTCTTCTTGTCTAATGAACAATCAAAGTTGCTCCTATGGACTCAGAGTAATAATACTGTTGTGTCCTTGGATAACAGCACTTTCAAGACACAGACTCTGGGTGTCCGCAGTCTAACAGTGAGCTTTAGGGAGCATACTGTAAATGGCACTGAAAATCACATTTTACAAAGATTTTTTTTTTAAATTATATTTTTTTCCTTTAGAAAGACCTTGTGTCTTTTATGGTGTGTGTGTTTATGATTATGATAAATAATTTAAAGCAAAATACATTTCCTTATGTCTTATGCCCTAATATCCATTGCTGGTAGAAGCCTTCTAAGAGTTGATTTTACTTAGTAAGCACACTGGCAAACCTCACTCCAGAATGATAATTATTTCATAGTATTACAGCTTTAATGCAACAAATACCACACAACACCTGCATTAAGAGCACAGAAGCAATTCAGCTTTTAACACGTACAGAGAAGGCCATTACTGCTGTACCTGTGCTCTGCAGATGTTCATGTTCATACCTACATTTTTTTTCAAATTGCATATTTTTGTTGTTGTTGTTGCTGTTCAGTTGCTGGTGTTTTGAACACACAGTGTCCTAAACTCAGCTATGGTATAAATAGGTGTAGCTTAACTTTCTACATATGTGACTATGTGAAGTATAGAATCATAGAATATCTTGGGTTGGAAGGAACCTCCAAATCATCAAGTTCCAAACCCCTGCTGCAGGCAGTGTTGCCAGCCGCTAAATCAAGCACTGGATCAGGTTGCCCTGGGCCCCACCCAACCTGGCCTTGAACACTTCCAGGAGTGGGGCATCCATAACCTCTCTGGGCAGCCTGTGCCAGTGCCTCACCACCCTCTGTGTGAAAAACTTCCCCTGACATCGAATCTAAATCTCCCCTCCTTTAGTTTAAAATTATTTCCTCTTGTCCTTTCAAGGGGATATATATGTGATGTATGTCCAGAAATTTAGCATTTCTGTTAATGTTCTAAGGTGAATATATTGTTTGCTTTGAAGTGATACAGAATAGTAAAATACATATATTTTTTCTTAGTGGTGGCTTTGAATGGACACATTTTCATTGTCCACTTAAGTTGAGGTTAATTGGCCAAATTTCATCTCAGATTGACAGCAGGGAGCAGGAGCTAAAAAGTTCAAAATAATCTTCTTTTATACTATGGGTGATATTACATAGCTGGATTTAGCATTACTACATCCTTGTTGTGGGTAAGTATTCCTCACACTCTCTCAGGCAGAGATGAAGAGTAAATAAGACTAGGTACAACTGAAATAAAATCCAGATATGGAGAAAAGGCTATGCTAGCAGTGGGGCATGAAGGGAAGGAAGGGATGCCACTGGTCATGAAGATGTGTTTGGAGAGGGTCAGGCTCCTCTGAAATGCTATATGGAGGTTTTACATTGTTTCCATCAGGGAACCCTTGGGATAACAGAGCAAACCAGAATCAGTTCTAATAATTCAGCCCTCAAATTCCCTATAGATGAGTAATGTAAATATTTCATCATGTCAGCCCCGTAGTGGTCTTCGGATCATGTATTTCAGGCGCTGTGAAATTATGACAATTGGTATATACAAGGTAAAGCTGATACTGTTTTGACTTTTTGATAATAAACACAAGATTTCATTGAATTTTGTTATAGTGTCATTTTCACTAATTTGTAAGTGTATGTAATCCTCTTTTTGCATACCGTGGTTTTCTGTATGAGCTTGTTTTTTGCATAGTCCTCAATGGTTTTCCAAAGTTAGTTTTGTTCAGTGTTGTTTCCTGTACATAAAAAAGAAAAAACAGTGATTCATAGTTTCCCCTATGCTATTTAAATCTCTATGGCAGTAGCTAAACCTTTCATCTTGCTGCTGTATATCTGAGGCAGAATTCTGACCTTACTGAAATCAGCAGGGCTATAAGGGCTTATGTTCAGTGGGATTAAGATTTGGCCCTTAAAAATTCTGATTTAAAGCCTCTTTAAGTCAATGGACAGTCTCCTGTTGACTTCTGTAGACCCATAACAAATCTGTAGACAAATAGCTGGCTTAAATGACAAATAGTTTAATCAGAGAAAAATAGGAATTTCACTAGGTGACTTAAAGGAAAGTATCTCATGAAAGACTGTCATGAAAGACTCCTCAAGAAAAGCTTGTTTTTGCAGTCTCTCTAGTTAAGAATTTTATGGTGGAAAAACATATCTCTCTGACATACTACAGATGGTTTAGAGATGTGGATTAGAATAAAGTTACATTTCTGCAGTTCTATAAAGCAGGCTCAGAATAAGAAATGGTTACAGTATAGGGACTTAAGTGCAATCCCTTTTTAATTGGATAGCCTTTAATTACATCTGCCTTCACCTTGGGGAAATGCACTTGGGACTGATAAAGAATCTTGTTGCTAAAGAAGAGTCAGAGGAGGATAAGCAAAAAAATTGTTCCTGGTATCAAGAGAAGAGCTCAGCAGAATGCAGTTAATTGGTGGATAACTGGATAATGCATCTGACCATGGATCAGAAGATTCTATGGTTCTATAACAAACACACAGATGCTTCTTTTTTAGCTATATGGTATCACTTTTTTTTTTTTAATGTGCATGAGTGATCAATTTAAATGTACATCCTATCTGTATCCTTTGTCCATGACAACATCATTACCCACAAATATCTCTCTTCTTCTCTTTTTTGCTTTAATTATTAGTACTTGATGTCATTGATACTAATATATTTTTTTCTTATGATTTCATCAATAACAGTTTTAGAGGTACTGATGAAGGAGTTTTGCTCTTTGGAAGTCCTTAGTTCTGTTTCCAGGTGCAGTTTTAGCATAATATATTGCCACTGCCCACCTTTCAAATTCCATTTGTTTGTAAATAAAGAGTCTTACAAACTGTATCAGGATCCCAGGTAGAGGTTGTTCTCTCACACACATATCCTGATTTGTTTCTAGTATGGTTTTGGTTTTTTTGCGAGTTTTGTTTTTGGTTTCCCCCCTCTCTCCCCCAACTTAGTGTAGCTTAACTTCAAACCATCCTTTCACATTCATGTCAAGTTTCATCTAGATTCTGTTTCATTGCAAGAGATAAATTGAGGTCTCTGTTCCTGTTTGGATGCCTCTGATCCACCTCTTCTGTATGAGCTGCGGACACTTACAGTTCTGGCTTTTATGTTTCAGTCAGTTTCTGCTTTTTGACTCCTGTGAGAATCCATTCCTTTCAAAATTTAATGCTGAGGGAAAATGCTTTATTCTTTCTTCCCATTTGCTTTAATCATGTCAGCATTTGGAGGTGAAGAGTGTTCTTCCAATTCTCTATCAAGTCACAAGCCAAGGAATGGACTCACTAATGTAGAACAAATTTAATCAAAAATAGATGTTCCTCAGAAAAGAGATCTGAATTTAATATTAGATGTAGGAAAAGACTTACTGTACACCTTAAATACAAACAAACAAACAAACAAACGAGAAAAAGAAAAAACAGGAAAGACAGTGGAGGAAATGTAGCCAAGGAAAATTTTTCAATGACTATTTCCTTAAGTTTGTCTCCTAAACTAAAGCTGTTTCTTCTACTTTGAGATGACTCTGCAGATCAGAAGGAACCACAAGAACAACATTTAGAGAACAATTATAAATTCTCCTCAGTATCTGCATAAGTTTTCTTCCTTTTCAGAGGCTTTACTTTCCGTTTTCTTGTAAAGCAGTTTGAAAACCTGGGGTCAGCCAGAAATTATAAAGGATTTTTTCAAAAGACCTTGCCATTATTTCCCAACAGCAACATAAAGTCTTTCTCTGACCCTGTCAGTACCTCAGCAGCTATTACAAAGCTTGGGAAAAGTCAAGTGGCCTTAATTTGTCTCATGAGGTTTCTGGCTTAAGTATTTTGTCACATTCCATTAGCATTTCACTAATGACATTTCCCTGGAATAGATGAAGGGAGGATCGTGTGAGCATTCCAGCTCAGTATTTATGTATTGTATGCATCAAATGACATTTCAGGGACTTCTATTAATATTGTCTGGAAATACATTTCATCACAGAATTTTAGTCCCATGGATCTGGGCTCTTGTTTTCTGATCAACAAAAGGAAAACAGCTTTGAAAAGCCGACCTTGTACGTTGGTGCCTGGACAAACTAAACCCAAAGATCCTAGGTTTGAAAAACTGATACAGCATTTCCTAGTGTGAGAACAATGGCCTTCTGGCACCCTTTGAGCTGTTCTGCATGATCCCTCCTTCAGCAGTGCTTAAGGCGTGGGGAGGTTTGCTTATTGAATCACAGACTCATAGAATATCCTGGGTTGGAAAGGACCTGTAAGGATCACTGAGTCCAGCTCCCGTCTCCACACAGCATCACCCAATAGTCAGACCGTGTGTCTGAGTGTGTTGTCCAGATACTTCTTGAACTCCAGCAGCTTAGGGTTGTGACTGCTTCCATGGGAAGCCTGTTCCAGTGCCCAGTCCTCTCTGGTGAAGAACATTTTCCTGATATCCAACCTGAACCTCCCTTGTTGCAGCTTCGTGCCATTCCCTTGAGTTCTATCACTGGTCACTAGAGAGACAAGATCAGCACCTGCCCTTTATACTTCCTCTCATGAGGAAGCCAGAGGCTGTGATGGGGCCTCCCCTCAGTCACCTTTTCTCTGGACTGAACAAATCAGGGGACTTCAGCTGCTCCTCATACATTTTCCCCTCTAGACCCTTCATAATCTTTGTAGCCCTCCTTTGGACACTCTAACAGTTTTATGTCCCTTTTGTACTGTGGTGCCCAAAACTGCACAGAGTACAGACAGTGATCAGGCACTGGAATGGCCTGCCCAGGGAGGTGGTGGAGTCGTCATCCCTGGCAGTGTTCAAGAGGCATCTGGATGAGGAGCTACAAGATACAGTTTAGTAGCTTGTGGTAGCAATGGTCATGGGAGGATGGTTGGACTAGATGATCTTGTAGGTCCTTTCCAACCTTGTCATTCTATGATTCTATGATTCTACTCAAAGTGAGGCTGCACCAGTGCAGTGTAGTGTGGGACAGTCCCTTCCCTTGACCTGTTAGAGATGCTGTGCTCAATGTAGCCGAGGATATGCTTGGCCTTCTTGGCTAACCGAGCCCATTGTTGACTCGTGTTCAACTTGCTGTCAACCAAGACCCTGAAATCTCTTTCAACATTGCTACTCTCCAGTATCTTATCCCACAGTCAGTATGTAAAGCCCAGAGTTGCCCATTCCCAGATGCAGAATCTGGTACTTGCTCTTGCTAAACTTCATGCAGTTGGTGATTGCCCAGCTTTCTAACTTGTCTAGACCCTTCTGCAAGGCCTCTCCACTCTCGATGGAGTCAACAGTTCCTCTTAATTTAGCTTCATCTGCAATGTTACTCAAAAAACTGTCTAGTCTTATATCCAAGTCATTTAGGAAAACATTAAAGAGAGCTGGCCTTAAAATGGAGTTGTGAGGAACTCCACTGCTGACTGGCTACCAGTTTGATGTAACCTCACTTCGGATAATCCTTTGGGCCTGACCCATCAGCCAATTGCTCACTCATCACATTATGGTTTTGTCTAACCATACCCTGGACATTTTAACCAGAAGAATACTGTGAGAAACAGTATTGAAAGCTTTACTGAAATCCAGAAAGATAACATAAACTGATTTCCCTTGGTCAACTAGATAAGTGACCTTGTCATAAAAGGAGATCAAATTAATTCAACAGGATCTTCTCCTTATGAACCTGTGTTGGCTGGAACCAATGACCACATTGTCCCTCAGGTGTTTTTCAGTAACTCCCAGCATAATTTTTCCCATCGTTTTACCAAACACTGAAGTGAGACTGACAGGCCTGTAATTACCAGGGTCTTCGTTCTTGCCCTGTTTGAAAATTGGAACAATGTTTGCCAGATTCAGGCCAACTGGGACCTCTCCGGATTCCTAAGACCATTGAGAAATAATTGAGAGAGATCTCACAATGGCATTGGCCAGCTCTCTGAGCATCCTGGGATGCAGCCCATTGAGTCCATGGGCAGATATGCATATATATGTAGCAGCTAATCCTGCACAAGTTCAGTGCTGGCTGGGAGTTGGTTGTTACTGCCATCACAGTCCTACAACCTGGGCACTTGGAGTGTTGAAGACAGAGGCAAAGAGGGCACTAAGAATCACTGAATCACAGAATGGCCCAGGTTGGAAGGGACCTCAAGGATCATCAAGCTCCAACCCCCCCAACACAGGCAGGGCCACCAACCTCCACATTTAATACTAGACCAGGCTGCCCATGGCCCCATCCAACCTGGCCTTGAACACCTCCAGGGACGGGGCATCCACAACCTCTCTGGGCAGCCTGTTCCATCACCTTACCACTCTCACAGTAAAGAACTTCCCCCTGACATCCAACCTAAATCTTCCCTCCTTCAACTTAAAACCATTTCCTCTTGTCCTGCTGTTATCTACCCTTTCAAAGAGTTGAGATGCACTAAGCATCTCTACTTTGTCTATGTCCCTGTTTGTAAGATGATCATTCTCACCAAGTAATGAGTCAATGTCTGCACAAATTTTCTCCCTACAAAGGCAAGCAGAACCCTGTAGTCTTCCGATGTTGCCTGATTGTGTTACCAGTGTCCATAAACTTTCTTCTTCTACCTGAGCTCTGGAAGATCCTTGTTCAGGCAAGCTGGTCTTTTGCCTGGCCTGCTTGACTTCTGACATTTTGGAATCACCTGTTCCCGTGCTCTCAGGAAGAAGTATGTAAAAAGTGACTAGCACTGATGAACTCAATGCCTTCAAAAGCAGTTCACCAGGGGATCTTACCAACTAATTCCACGATCAGCCTGAAATCTGCTCTCTCCATATCCAGGGTTGAGGTTTTGGTGTCAGTTTTCCTCCTATCATGAAAGATTTTGAATAATCATAATCACTGTGGCCATGATGGCAACCAATCACCACTTCACCCACGAGACCTTCTCTGTTCACAAGCAACAGATCTTGGAAAGCACCTTTGTACCTGTATCAGAAAGTTGTCATCAAGGTATTTTAGGAATCTCCCAGACGTGTGTTCAGCTGTGTGGTATTCCCCATTAATGTCTGGCATATGTGATTCATATCACATTTATCACTGAAAGACATAAATAATAACAATGAGATTCTTCCACTGGGGAATGGAAATTCCTCTCTTAAGTGTGAATTTTTATTTTAAAAAAAGCTCAGAGTAGAATATTTCAAGAGTAGGTGAATGTTTTCTCTTTGTTTTGTGGTTGGTTTTGTTTTTTAAAAAGCAGAATTCCCTTTGAAGCTATCCACGGAAATTTTCAAGATAGTCCGGAGGAAGGGACCAATCCAGCCTGAAGCATGCTTTGCCAAGGATCCCTGACACTACTGAGAGTGCAAGAAGAGGACACGTAGCGCTGTGACAGTTCAGTGCGTCCCTGGGCTCAGCCCGAGCTCAGTAGATCGGGAGAAGCAACAGCGCCACCTGGTGGGAGAAGGCCGTGCAGAAATGCGGCCCCCCGCTCGTTTGGGGAACGTTCTTGGAAAAACGATGTTTCAGCTTTCTTTTATTAGCAGCGCCCATTACTGACTATGAAGGTAGATGACCAGAAGGTCTCAGACGTGTTTCGTTTTATTTTCGCAGTGCAAAATATTGCTGTTTGTTGTAATATGTTATCTAGAGGATCAACAAAATATCCAATTTTGGGGAGCTGTATACACGGGCAAGAAGGCGACTAGCCCATGTCCCTAGGAGTCTGACATCTATATCAACAAGCTAGACTGAAAATTGAGACACAAACAATGTGGTGTTTAGACAAAAGGGTTTTAGGACCCAATGCAGCATGATGTAGCAGTGTTGAGCTCAAGCGTCAGCTGTCCACTATGGATTTATACAAAATTTTTGGAAGAGAGATTGCTTGTTGCTGTGGGATTTAAATAAACTAAAAGAGTGAGAAGTGATATCATTGTGCAGAGGAAAGGCTGTAGCAATGACAAATTAAAGAGTTTGCCCAAAATCACAAGAGAGCTGTACCAACAGCAGGAATTGAACAACTGAATGTTAGCTGAATTTAGTGCTGCAAACACAGAAGTGTTTGTCCTTTACTGACGTAAATCCTCTGGACTTGTGTCTGCTTTGGATTTACTAAAGTAGGGGCAAGAACAGAATTTGCTCAATAACCGCTTATTACAGCCATTCCTCACTTCCCTGCAAATTATCATCAATCAGCCTTTGAGGGCTATTCTTGGATAGAGGACTGAAGAGCAAATGTATAATCACTTATGCTATTGTATGATTAAAGCTTTAGCACAGTGGAGGTGAAAAAGTGTTTGATCTGCCAGCCATGATAAAATATTTTAGGGTCACTGATTGATAACTTTTCTCTGGGAAGTCAAGCATGGTAGAAATAAACATCTCAAGAGATAAATTCTCTTCCTGCTAGTTTTGTCTGTGAAAATTTGTATGTGATTAACTCTTTCCAGGTAAAGTAATGAATGGATACCCTTAGTTTTAAACAGGACTCTTGTTTGATTTTGTAATAATTTACTTTGGAGTTCTTACACTTCACATTTGAACTTGACTTTAACACCAAATGCACATTCAGATGGATAAAAACCTTGATACTATTGAAAATCCATTCAATGAACAGTGTTATTTTTCAGTTCACCAAGACTTTTGCATTTCAAAATTTAAATCCAGCATCAGAGGGTTTTTTTTTTAGAAAAACGAAGAAAAATACAAAAAAAAAAAAATGCTGCATGGATTGTTTTAATAAATAGCATGTGGGAAGTAATCTGTGAGTGTCAAAACAAAATGATTAAACAGGATTTTTTTAACACTGAATAAATCAGGATATATTAAGTACTTTGAATAAAGTCAAGATGACAGCAAAAGCCATAATAATTTCACCCTCAGTTAAAGGTGCAATTGCCAGAAAATTGAAAAATGTAGTGAAATTCTCTGCAGTGCCTGAAGAATCAGTGTTGGCCATATGTGGCAGTACAAAGCTGATGTGGAGAAGATAGAACTGACTGATCTATTTGGTGCAGCCTCTGATGCATGAAAGTTGTTCTGAAGTTTAACTGAAGTTGGGGGAAGCCAGCTTCTGACAGAAGACATTTGTTTTAAACTATTTTGTAGGAAATGAGGGAAATGTTTCGTTTTCAACATGCAAAAGACTCAGGCGTATGCAGATAAAAACGGACTTATTAAAATCATCACCTTCTTCAATTGTGGGGAAAGAAACTACTCAAGCAAGGTAATATTTCAAGCTGTGAAAATGATTTCACTGCAACGAATTTTCTTCTGAATAGAATTGTCCTTTGCTGTCTGCCTCCTCCTGTGTGTTTAAAGTACCAGATCTGCTCAGGGCTCATCCTTTTGTGATCCGTGTGCATAATACTTCCCAGGTGTACATATAAACAGGGTATGTAGCTGCTGCTGTAGCACAAGTAGAGCTGTGACCACCTAAAATCCCTTTGCAGTGCTACCTGTGACATTCGTTAACCTTCTAGCATATCCTTTCTCCCACCAAACTGCTATGAAAATATGCAGTGGGAGCCTGTGCTTTCCAGAGATTGAAATCCTACCTGGGATGAAGTGATGGACTTTCACTTGACTGCCAGAAAACCATTAGCAAGGGTCCCAGTTTCTGTGAGCTGGTACAATACTATTGATATCTGCTGGCATCTGCTCTGAGAACTGCACTCGAGTGAAGTTAATCATATATCATCGTTGTATCATTTCAAAGGAGTCAGGCCTTGAGAGGACTTTGTTTTCACGCTCTCATTCATCATTCTCTTATGACAACCAATTTACACTTCCAGCCTATACACCAACATACATTTGTCTTTTTCTTCCCTATTACTGGCATATAGCACTAAATTAAAGGCTGGGATGTAAACATAAAGTTGATGATAAGCTTATGGGAAGAATATAATTCTAGAATACACAGAGTTATAATAAAGTTCTTTTTTCTCTCTGTTTTTTTCCCCCCCAGTGGATGACATCCATTAGTCTTATAAAGACAGATTTTGTCTTTGCAAATCTTTGTCTTGTGCTGTGTTGTAGACAGAAAGTTTAAGCTAAAAATTTCAGAGTATTTACTTGCTTCGTCTACAAGGATAAGTTACCATTTTATGATATAAGAAATTTAAATTTTTATTAATGTGAAATGAAATTTTTATGAATTTTATGTTATTTTTATCTTTGCATAGTTTTTAACAGCATTACGTGCTGAAAATGTTAAATTCAAGACATCTTTAAGAATTATGGTCATTTTAAAAACATAGCAAAGTAGTGCACAATCTGAGACTCCTTTAAAATATGATTTTTACCGATAAATACATGTTAACAAAAGGTCACCTTATCCACACAGTGATTATAGAAATGGAAACATTTTATGAGTTAATTTTAAAGGGTCATTTGAGGCTTCCAATAAAGTAATCATTGAGTAAATAAGAGTGCCATAATAATAATAATCAGAACCTTATCCTGTTTAGAATTGTTGAAAGACACTGAAGAGGCTCTTAGCAGCACAGACATGTTCAGAGCTATATGGTGCATTCGAACAAGAAGCAACTTCAGGAAGAGAATACAGTCATGCTATTTTACATAAATAATAATGGCTACATATTATAATTATAAAATTACAGTGTTATTATAATAAGTATATTCATACTTTTCAAGATACAAGTGTATACATATATGCACACAAAGAGTATCATTAGAATTCCTTCTTGCCATTATGGTGAATATAGGGGAAATAATGATGCTTTCTTTCACTTTGGATTTTTCTAAAGAAGCCTGAGTATTTTATTAGCAGCACTGTACAACTCAGTCTTGTCTTCTGCTATTTTAGGATCTCTTGGTTCTTAATGAGTCGAGGACTTGAAAGATCAGATCCTCTTGTATTTCTTCTTGTTGTCAATAGTTGCTGGTTAAACTACAGATCTTTAGTAATTAACTCATAACAGCAACCTCATTAGGGTAATTGCAGTCATGTTTGGTTGTTTTAAATTAACTCTGCTTTTGGGCTGCTATTGTTTTCACAGGTATAGTTCCCTGTCCTCGTATTTTTTTTTTTCTGTTTAATTAAATCTACTTAAAAGCATTTCTATTACCTTTGTTCTTAACACTGTGTTGATACCAACTAGGATGCTTCTAAGCTTTGTATGGAACAATATTTTAGGAGATATAGGACCCTTTTTCAAAATTGCAGCTCCAGTTTACTGCTGAAAAACACAGAGGGGCCAAGAGCAGTTCATTAGCTAACATGGAAATGTCAGCTAACTAGTTTCTTGGCTAAATTCTGCTAGTAATCCACACAGAGTTGGGCCTGTTCATCCAATCTTATCTATCGGACCCAGAGAAATGCCTGGGAAAAACTAATCATTTTCATGGACCTTAGGCAAATGATGTGCTTAGATACCTATCTTACATATGTTTACCTCCCAGTAGATAATTATGTTGAGGTTTCTATGATGCAGGCTTCCATCTGGTGATAGCTGGTAGCATAAACTCTTGTTACTAGAAATAGAAAATAGGAAAGGTAGTCAACACAGCTTGGTGTGTGATTTTGAGCTCTGACTGCCACTCCAAAAAAAAAACATTCATGTTTTTTAGCTCCCATTAGCTCCCTTTTTATACCTGCCAGACATAACAAGGTGTTTTATATCTTGCTAGGAATTTTGAGTAACGTTATAAGCCTTTGCCTGAGCAATTGAATCGAGTTACTGATGTCAAACAGATCTTGCATTCCTTAGCACTTGTAAATCTACCTTTCGAATATGTGTTCACTTTTACACCCAGCTCTGATTATTCAGAGTTGAAATGTTCTTTCCATGATATAATTTAAATTTTATTTCTGTTCCACATGACCCATTTTCCCTTTTCATGTACTCAACTGTAACTTCAGCTATCACAGTAACTTGTGCAGATTTTAAACCTATAATTAAAAAGGTCATCCTTGATGTTTAGTGCAATCCATCAGTCACAATGTGTTCCTGTTCTTGTACAAAATCCACTGTGAGGTATTCTTCTCTGAAGTAGCTGTTAGTACTGCTAACAGCTCTATGTCAAATACTGAGCTTTCCTGTTCTGTAAAATACATTTATCTGCAGTCTTTTGAAAAGTGGGTTTGAATCTTACAGATTTGAGTGTTCCATGCAATGTTAGGACATTGCCAAAGCCTCCCCGTTTCCTCTATATCACACGTACTCTTTGCTGCTTCCTGTGCTTTTTCAGTCTCTTGGAGATTCCACTTTTGTCTCTGATTCTACTGTGAATATACATTTTGAAAACTAACCTAAGGCTTTTCTCTTTTAAACATATAATCTGGTCTGATTACATTCTGGCAAACACCACAATTGTTTTTTTTTAAGATTGAGTTGAGATGTTCTATCTCAGGTCTCCAAGCACCACCATGAGCTACTTCCAAATTAGAGATTCCACAAACTATTCAAAATTGCATGCCTGACTTAATAGCCTCTGAGGTGGTATAAAAGCTTCAGAAATTTCTCTGTTTTTGATCTTTTATGAAAGTGATACAGTTATTTCTTTTCTCTGAAAGTACAATATTATTTCAAATCTCTTTATAGCAGTTAGATAACTGTTCATTCTTCTTTCTGTAAATGTACTCTATTAAGCAAATTCAAGACTTCAGGCATAGCAAAATGGGAAAAAACTTTTGTTCATTTTAGTTCTCAATAGCTCTGAGCGCTTTCTTGAAGAAATGGAATTTCTTTTTGAGTCTCTTTGTGTTATGTCTTGCATTCCTAGACAGTTTCAGCTGCAAAAAATAACAATGCAGAGCAATGGAATAGCACAGGGATGCTGCCCTATTTTATCACCTTTTTCTTGTCTTCAAGCACCTGCCTTCATCTCATACATCTACTTCTAGTACCACTCAGAGTTTCTGCATAGAGATTATAGGCTTGAATATAATAACAAAGGAAGCAGGAATGTATGGGAAAGCTTGAGAGGGAGAGAAAGAAAGAAGGAAAGAGAGAAATGGTTATCACAGAACTCACTTTTCAGTTTAAGAACTGTAAAAGCAGAATGTTCCAGAGCCTCGAATTTCAGCTTTAGCAGCAAAAGCCTGGATATTTTTAGAAACAGCTATTCATAGAACTAGCATGTATTTAAAGATATAGTCTTGGCAATTGCCTTGGGGAAAAGCTCAAGGGAATAGAGAATTCTAGGATGTTTTTCTTTCCACAGTAGTTTTATTTTCCTTTTCTTATAGTTCATTATCCTTATTTGTGTGTATGTGTGTGCAGGTATATGCAAAGGTAAATATTCCTATACAAATATATATGCATACATGAAGAGAGCAAAGATTGATTTGTCTGTGTATTTCCTAGTGGTAGAAGCAAACTGCTTTAAGAAATCTTACCTAGACACAGATGTAGAGTCAGTTTGCACAATAGTAACATATTCTGTATTTGAGTGATTGTATGATAAATGGCTATGCATGAGTGTTCTAATGTAGTAAGTAAATTATATGGGGAAAAAATGAAAAAACCAAACTCATATACTCAATCCAAACATCTTTATCTGGAATATTTAAAACAAAACAAAACAAACGCAAACAAACAAAAACAATTCTTCCTATTCTTCCACACTCTATCACAGTCTTTTCAACTGGCAAAGGACAGTTGACAGCTCTTCATTCTTAAATTCTGCAAGAAATGAATGAATTTTTAATACAAACTTCCATGCCATTCTTTTAATTGCATTCTTCCCTTCATGTCTGTTTATATTACAGTATACCATATATCAGCATTTCTTGTCTATGTAAGAATTGAAGTATGTGGGATACATATTTTCTTTTAACAGTGAGGTGGCTCATATTCCTTTTCCTCTAGGAATGGTTGTCTGCATTCTGTGAGTGGAGATACTCACAAGAATGATAAATATGGGACATGTGCCCTTTTCTACTCCTCTTAAAATCTTTTTCAGAGAAATGGATTATCTGTTTGCCATTTTCTTTTCTCATTATAACCTTTGTCATGTGTGTGTGCTCCCTGGGCTCTAATGTCTCGTTCTTCATGAATTAAAGGGGGAATTCTCTCTTCTTTGACCTTTTCAGTATTCTGCATTTCAGTGGGGTGGCATTTCTCGTGTTTAAAGATTTCAACCTACACTGACTAATCAGCCAATCAAACACCAACAATGAATGTGAAATCAGTTACTTTTGCTGTCAAATCCAAACTTCAATCCAACATTTTTTGCCTCCTCTGACATCATCCACAGATGGGGTTAAAACTCTAGTGACAGAAGTTTGCATCTAATCAGATCTGATCTTTTGACACGTAATGGAGAACTCTCTACTTGGTGAACTAAAAGAGAAAACGAGGTTTTGTTTACTTCAGAGCATGGTTTCATGGCTTATTAAGGGATTAAATTTGATGTTCCCCTTAATACTGCCATTTGTGTGACTTTAGGTAAGACACTGCATGCTTTTACTTCTTTTTCCCCCGAGGAAAATATTTAAAGCCATCATCTCTGAATTAATACTTCCTGTTTTCTGAAAAAGGATATTGGAGTCCAAAACTTGATCTGCACAAGATTTTTCTCTGAACCTTTCCAGATGATTTCCTGTCAGAAATATCTGTTACCACAGTGCTGACTATTTCCAGAAGTAGACACAGTGAATTTAAGCATACTCTTGAGCTTCAAATTTCCTATTAACATAGGCAGCTTCATACTCAGTAGGCAAGAGAATTAAGACATCTTTATAGAATTTGGAAGTCTGGGCTTTGTATATAGTAAAAAGAGAAGGTATCTCACTTGGGCAGTCTTTATACTGTCCTCTCATAGGGGAATTTAGTATCTAAAACAAACTTTTTAAATTAGTCTCCTCTTAATCTTCCAGATATCTCTCTGTCATGTCAAGCTTCTGGCTTTGCCTGTCAGACAGATAGAAGTGTGGTCTAATTTCCAATTTTCCCTTTTAGGCATGTAGGAAAGAACCTAAGGGAGGCAGTGCATACCCCACCTCTACAGAGCAGTTCTGGAGATGGCTCCTATTGCAGAAGTCATTTTGTTGCTAAAATAAAACACCTCTTGGAATGGAGGAGGTGATGGTGAATACATTATAGAGAGGGATGAGGATTTTGCTAACAAAATATTCCCATCAGTTGTTTCAGACTTGTTATTATGTTGACTTGTAACATTTTCTTTTTGTATGCTGTCTCCTTTTATGTCTCAACAGTTCTGGGAAGTCTTTACAGGAGGATGAAGTGACTCAAGTGTTACTTTGTTGATCCAATTTCCAGATCTTTATGCTGTAAACCCCAACAATTTTTAGAAAGCTTTTCTTAAAGTCATAGATAATAAACACTTGAAAGACATAGATTGAACTATTTTGTGAAAATCACGTTGCAGATTTCCAGGCAGTTGCAACCAGAATCTCTAATCTCTAGCTGTCACGGAGAGGAAGAAATGAATTTTATGGTCAAAAGCCTGAATTTTTTCTCTTCCTATATCTTTTTTTTCTCACTTCTCAAGGAAGAGGAAATATATATTCTAGGATGTTATTATCATTTCTCAAATGTACACTCTCTCATAAACAGGATGGTATTCTGAGACAAAAGGTAATTCATCTGAATGTACTTGAAATATAAGTAAGAGAATTACTGCTAGGGTGAAATTAAACTGTGGATTCAGATTGTCAAATTTAGGTTTCTGAAGCCATCACCTGAGTCTTGATATGAATTGCATCTCAAATGCCTGGTTTAGAACAGAGGAAACCCACCACAGGTATCTGTTCCACGTATAAAGTTTTTTGTAAACAGATTACTAAAATCAGATATCTGATCTTTGGATAAATCATCTCACTGTTTTGAATGATCTAGGTCTCATCTCCAATCCCAACATGGTATTTGGCATTAAGTTTTCAAATATTACTTATGGCAATCATTTTGCAAAATTTATACACAATGGAAATTTCATTAGAAGGTCCAAGTCTGATTCAAAGCCCTTCACTGTCAATGGGAGATTTTTTTTCAGTTTTGGAAAAGAAGCCTTTGAAGAAGCAAACAAACTTTGTTGCCAGAATCCTGATCTCCAGAAAGATGTCTCAAAGGAAGGATCAAGCAATGAAATATATTTTTCTGTCTTTGCAATATAGAAGCATGTGTCCTTTATGGACTGGTGTATTTTAACAACAAGAACATACATATTAGCTAGTTAAGCAGAACAAACATTGCTGACGTACAG
Source organism: Pavo muticus (assembly GCA_016647715.1). Lineage (NCBI taxonomy): Eukaryota > Metazoa > Chordata > Aves > Galliformes > Phasianidae > Pavo > Pavo muticus. Next base: position 2,907,825 of record JACDJE010000049.1, read on the forward strand.
ATAACTCTCCCTTGAGGCTGTCATGGACAGTTCATTGAATGCTGGAAAAGACATTTTCCCTCTCCAGCAAAATTTAACAGCTAGGACTGAGTGATGTCTGCATCACACAGGGCATCAGAGCACAACATTTGCATCAACAAAGGTTACTGAAGTTTCCTATGATTACTAAGATTCCTTAAAAAAGGATTAATTTATACCACAATAAGCATGGTTGTTAACATGACGTTGCCATTGGGCATGTTTTCTTTGTGCAATTAGAATGGTCTATAAGGCCACACAGTTTTGAAAAATCCTTTCTTTGTTACAAACAAACGTATTTTAAGTATTTAGCATAATGTATACTGTCAGGGGCAGACTAGTGATATATAGTTTAAAATGAAATCTTTTTTTTTTTTTTCCGTTGAACTAGATGATCTTTGAAGATGTCTTCCAATTCCTCTCCTCTCCCTTTCCTCTCCCTTTCTTCTCTGTTTCCTCTTGTCATTTAAATATTCAGATTATGAGCAAAGAAATCCTACGTGTTAAATCCCATTAATAGCAATATATCTTATCTGTCAAGGAAGAACCTGAATTGGAGATTGTCTGAGTAAGTTTTCATTGCTTACCGTAACTGATATGGAGCAACAGTGTTTTCTTGCTGTCATTTGCTCATTTATATAAGTTTTAGCCTAATTAATTTCACTAGATACCAGTTGTATCACACTGCTTAGGCAGAAATTTCAGATAACGTGTGCTGGAATGTACCTGAAGCAATAGTTAACTTTTTGCCTTTACTTTTCTCCATCAGTTTACAGAGCTTGCTCTTATATGGTCACTGTGTGGTTTTGCCTCAGCTCCCAGACGTCTCTTTTGGAGCCCAGGAAAGCCAAATTCTTAAAGACAATTAATAATCATTGTGTTTATTTTGAATGTATGTCAGTGTAAATCTTAGACCTTAATAATTTTATTAAAATTAATTCTAATCAAAAGGAGCAAAGGTACAATTGCAATAATTGTAGTCTGAGTTCCTTTCCCAGCCTTCTGAATAATAAGATATTATGGTATTTTCTTTCTGTTAGAAAGCATTTCTGAAAATAATTTTCAGATTTTTTTTCTTTTAATGACTTTTTTTTTTTTTTTTTTTTTTTTCCCAATTACGTGCAATAAATAATGGAACAGACTGAAGTCAGCGGTGCTCCACAGGGGTCAGTGCTGGGTCCGGTCTTGTTCAACATCTTCATCAATGACCTTGATGAGGGGATAGTGGCCACTCTCAGCAAGTTTGCTGATGATACGAAGTTGGGAGGATTGGCTGACACACCTGAAGGCTGTGCTGCCATTCAGTGAGACATGGACAGGCTGGAGAGCTGGGTGGTAAGAAACCAGATGAGGTTCAACAAAAGACAGTGTAGAGTCTTGCACCTAGGGAGGAATAATTGCATGCAGAGGTACAGGTTGGGGGAATGACCTGCTGGAGAGGAGCTCTGCAGAGAGGCACCTGGGTGTCCTGGTGGATGACAGGTTGGCCATGAGCCAGCAGTGTGCCCTTGTGGCCAAAAAGGCCAATGGCATTCTGGGTTGCATTAAAAAGATCGTGGCCAGCAGGTTGAAGGAGGTGATCCTCCCCTTCTACTCTGCCCTGGTAAGGCCTCGTCTGGAGTACTGTGTCCAGTTCTGGGCTCCCCAGTACAAAAAAGACAGGGATCTCTTGGAGAGAGTCCAGCGGAGGGCCACAAAGATGGTGAAGGGCCTGGAGCATGTCCCCTATGAAGAAAGGCTAAGTGAACTGGGTCTGTTTAGCTTTGAGAAAAGAAGACTGAGAGGGGACCTGATCCAGGTCTATAAATATCTAAGGTGTGGGGGGCAAAGTGGCGAGGCCAGACTCTTTTCAGCAGTGTATGGAGACAGAACAAGGGGAAACGGCCAGAAACTGGAGCATAGGAAGTTCCACACAAATGTACGCAAGAACTTCTATACGGTGAGGGTGATGGAGCACTGGAACAGGCTGCCCAGGGAGGTTGTGGAGTCTCCTTCTCTGGAGATATTCAAGACCTGCCTGGACGCCCACCTGTGCGACCTGGTGTAGGGAACCTGCTTTGGCAGGGGGGTTGGACTCGATGATCTCTGGAGGTCCCTTCCAACCTCTATGATTCTGTGATTCTGTGATTCTGTGATTCTGTGAAGTCAAACTTGCAGAACTGCTCACTGGTTAGCTGAATTAACAATGGAGAGCAAAGCATACAGTTCATGCAGGTATCATTTATAATTTTGAATAAAACCACAAACAAAACAAAGAAATTAGAAAAGAGTGTCCTCAGGGAAATAGCTATGGTTACTCATTAACTGTACTTTCAGAGGGAGCTCTTGTTCAAAAAGACTTGCAAATGATCAGATAGATAGAAGAGAGGCCTCATAAAATACACATTTCAGTATATGGTGTAGAATCCAGAGCGAGAAAACAGATAATATACTTCACATTGTCAACGTGACTGACAACAGGCTGACAGTAGGAAAGATCTGAAGCCTTAGGATTCTTATATTTGACTGTATAAAACAGATGATAATGATGGCACAGTTAGCAGCATTGCTCCATATTGGTTTGTAGCGCTCTTTTTTTTTAGCTGTGGGAGGAATGAAAAAGTGGTATAGAAACTCCAGAACGTGTATGTGTCACAACTGTATGAATTGCTTATGCATGTGGAACTTTCTTCTATATCTACTCAACTTTAAATCTTTGAACTCCAGGGACAGCCATTCTAGGTCAAATTAAAAGTTCACCCTCAACCACCTGTTTCCAGTTGCAACCAGAAGTAAAAAGAGAGTATAGAAATATACAAATACATAGCAAGCATGCACTGATAATTCTGTAGAATATTTGTTCAGTTGTTGGCAAAGACAAAAAAATAAACAGAAAATAATCTTCTGCATAATAAATTCAGAAACCTTTCTGAAAAGTTGCTTGGAAATAATGTTTTTTTTTTTTCTCAAACGGAAATGTCTAGAATGTTATTAAAGAACACATTAATGTAAGTACTCTTAAACTAGTTTGATGATTAGCAACAAACATCTCCTTCACTAATACTTATTATCAATATGTATTTGACCCATTCTTGCACATCGGTATATAAGCTGCTTTTAGTCATTTATCAAAACTTGAGCTGTGGCAGAATTCAGCAATATCTATGTGTCCTGGGGGAAAATAGGTATCCCTTGACAATGATCAGTCCCACTATTATAAAATTAATCCGGTGAAAGATTTGCCTTCTGAAGATACATATTTCTTTCCACTGTCCAAGAAGAAACCCTATACTGAAAAATGTTTCATTCATAGGATAAAGATTTCTTTTAGACCAGAAATCTTTTATCCTGAGTACGAATATTTAACCTAGGTATGTTGTCAGAAATTCTGAAAAACTGCTAATTTTACAACTACAAGTAACTTTCCTTGTATAATTAGGAGGAATCTGTAGAGTGATTTTCTTAATAATGTATTGCCTGTCCTTTGATTTGCACTCACTACACTAGAGATTACATCGAGAAGAGTAAGATACATATAGGAATGGGCTGCCCAGGGAGGTGGTGGAGTCACCGACCCTGGAGGTGTTCAAGGAACGTTTGGATGCTGTGATGAGGGATATGGTTTAGCGAGAACCATTGGTGATAGGTGGATGGTTGGACTAGATGATCTTATAGGTCCTTTCCAACCTTAGTGATTCTGTGATTCTGTGATTCTGTGATCCATTGTAATTCACATCAGAGGAACAGTTAATATACTTCCAACATAGTAAATAAAAAATATAGAGCTATCTTTTAGGGGAATAGCAAAGAACAAAGACCCTGCATCACAGTTCTTTTCATTATTTTTCTCTAGGAAGAAATCTACGGAGAAACTGGAAGAAACATTTCCAGTTTCAAACAATTCACCTCTTATTAATCAGTATATTTTGTCAGTAATAAAGTTCAATAAATAACTATAGAGCACCAAAGTAAAAGGGCAGATAAAGCCAATAAAAAAACATTTAAAAGATCGATTTCCAACAGTAGGCTGACCAACTTTCAAAAGTTTTCCGTTTTTTTTCTCAAACAAACAAAAGTACATGTGGAATCACAGGAACTGGCTAAGCTTAAGTTAGACTTCCCCACTTAGTTTAAGCTTGCTTTGCTTCATCTGAGATCATCCAAAAATAAGCTCCAGAACAACAAAAAAACCCTATAGTGATCATTGTGGTTACTCAATGTTGAAAAATTCAGCAGATTTTTCCAGAACTGATAATAGAGAAGCAAAAAGTTTACCAGAGCACTTCAAGAGGAAGGGTCAAAAAGGTGCTCTGATTTCTATTCAGCTGTTAACCAAAATAATTATTAACTTCCAGTCTCATAAGATCGGCTTACTACTTTCTAATTTACTTATGTGGCCTCTGGATTCTTCAGAGAATTAAAGCTATTTCACTTATAACTCCGGCTTTCTGATCTTTAACTTCTTTTCCTCATCATGAGATAATAAATTGTTTTTATCCATTTCTTCTAACTTGAAGATCATTTTGTTCTTCAGGGTTATCTCTCTTGTACATCTTCCTCTCTGCTGGCCCTCACTGCACGTTTAACTCCTTCCAGAAGTATATTTTATTCATGCAAATCTCTGTAATTCCAAGGAATTTCCAAAAAAATAATGTAGCATTTTGTCTGGGAAAATGAGCCAAAGTTTGAGAGCAGATCTACCTCATCCATCAAGCAAATTTATATGAGGTGGTAGAAAATATGTACAGTATGATTAATAATCATAAGAAGTGGTGCAGGAGTTATGGTACAGTCTAAGAATATGGTGGAACAGAATTTTTCACGCTCTTTTTATGTATTATTACAAACACACATAAACGCAGAAAACAAGAAAGTCAACCCCAGGTTTTATTAATAGCTATAAATATCTTTTGTTTCTATCTTTTTCAAGTGAATTCCTTCTCAGAAAGTAGAATATATTTCACAGTCTGACAGGTTTACTATTTCGAGACATTACTTACAATCTGTGAGGAAATATCTGTATGTTAGTAATGCTGCATGGCAGCATTGAGCATGAAGATCCTCCAGACTACAGGATATCAAAAGTTTGAGAAGCTGTAAGTTACTAATGATACTGTACTTGTTTCAGTGGCTGTACCAGACTGCATCAAAATAATTTCAAACCATCTTAGGACAATTATGTTTTACCTGTACTGCGTGTTGCCTATATGTTTTAGGCTGATCAGTACTAAGCAACTCTAAACAAAGCTTGCTGGCCTGTATTTCAGATGGGAAGCTGTGAGCCAATGATAACTCTATAACGTGGATAACTTGAGATTTTTTTTTTTTTTTCAGCTTGATTTGTGCATGCTTGGATATTGGAACTTGAATATGTTAACTGTACATACTACGGATTAGTGTTTTTCATTTCTGAAATTACCGAATAAAGTAGTTTGGAGAAGGTGACCCCATATTTTTTTTTTTGTCTTGTCATGATTAAAACGTTACTTCTTTACTTCCATCCAGAAAAAACTCAGACATTTAATATGTTATTATCTGTGACAGATAATAAAAAGATTGGAAATTTTAAACAGCTGAACCTTTTCCTTATTTCTGAAAGAATTTGAAAAAAATACTTCTCAAAATAAGTGCTGGCAAAATATGTGTATATGTGTGTACACATATGGATATGTATATTTATAATGAATATATTCCTTTTATTTGATGCAAAATGAAAGTCATTTTAATTTGCAAACATCAACTGTATGACATTACTTAACATTTAAACATTCAGTTTTCATTCATGGTACCTCCAAGACACATGAACCATCTTAGACATTTGCATATAGAAGTAATTTATTTCCAAAGTTTACAATTTCTTTCTTCAAGGTACAAAGTTGGATTCTACAGACCTTTAACTGTTAAATGATTCAATTATGTCTAATAGTTCCAGGCTTAATCACTTTTCTGTCTATCGAAATAGAACTTTATCACGTTATTGAAGTGTAAATAGAAGATTAAGGAAATGTAAGTGGTGAGAAATGAGGAAACCTCTGCCCTGTACCAACATAAGAAACAGTTCATTTCACTATGCCCAAAGGAAAGCACAAAAGTCATACTCCAGCTTAATGGCAGTTTCAGCATGCACAAAGCTGCTGTATCTATCTTCATAGAATTATAGCATCATAGAACAGTCAAGGCTGGCAGGTACCTCTGCAGATTGCCAAGTTCACCACTCTGCTTAAAGCAGGCAACTGGCATAGGTTGCTCAGCGCCACATTATTTGGGTTTTGAATATTTCCAAGTATAGATTCCACAACAATTTGAAGTGTTAGATGAGGCAGCCTCTAAGACAATACCACTAGAGACATGAATAAAGTCCTGTGCATGTCCTGCAGTTTTTAACCACGGAAGCTCCACAGAGATTTTCATACCTAGATCTGACTGCAGGCTTTGGCACAGGACAGCAAAATTGTCATTTAATTCAATTTCAAATATATACATTTTCTTCCCAAGCTACCTGTCACAGTGGATGTCCTATGGGGAATAATATGCTGTAGTCAGAAAATTATCTTTGGAAAAAAGTGCTAGCCAAGCCAGCTGCAGCTCTCTTGACATCTCTCTGTCTTCTTTCATCTCATACAAGTTATGTATAACGGAACAAATGCCTGACCCAGTATTTATAAAATATCTTGGGATTCTCCAAACCATCTGTCATGCTCCATCTTCCAAGATGAGATTGCAAAAGAAGTTTATTCAGCAATAAATAATCCAAAAACTATGTGTCGCAGATTAGCAATTTCTCTTCATTCTCTCTGACAACCATTGTTCTGCTACTGTTAAGTATAATATTATGGTTATCTTTGAGATTAGATTTGTTTCTTCATATTATCTGGGCCTAACTTTCCAGACTCTGATGTTCCTATATAGTTTTACTTTGGTAGACTGCTCTTATATAATGACATGTAGAAACAGAGTTTGAAGGAAACTTCAGTTATATTAGCATAAGCAATTAGAAGCGCAGCTTTGAGTAACCATGACGTTCAATGTTGTTATTCCATTTTGTTTTCCTTCAGAGGCATGGGTCAGGTGTACAAGCAGTAATTCCTTTGTGATCACAGGGAGTTTGAGTACGGGATGAGTACTTTTGGAAACTTCTGGAATCTGATTCTTCTTCACCTGGACATGCCTATAAGTAATCCTTAGGCTCTGGTGAGAAAGATCCAAGAATGGTATAGCTATGTCATCCTATTGCAGCTTCTGAAGCCTTGCTCACAGTACACATAGTTGGAAGAAGGGGAGACATTCACTGTTGTAGTCAAACATTTTCTTGCTTAATAATTATTTCAGTTGATATCAGCACAAGGCAGGACCTTACTTTTAATCTTCTTGATCACATCACATCACAGCTACAAGACAGAAATCTGATTCTTAGTGGTAAAGTTTTTTGTTGTTATTGTTTAGAAACAGGTTAGAAGAAAAAGTATCTGCGACTGAATTTCCTTCAACTAATGTTTAACGCTTCATGAAGGTACATAAAAGTTAAGATTTGTGCATCTAGACTCCATAAAAATTGCTTGTTGTCAGTTTAGAAAAGGAAAATCTGGGATCTAGAGTGCTGTCAGGAGTTGGTATTCTGTCTGTCCTTAGGTTCCAGTGGACTTCACTTCTGGCTCCTCCTGAAGTGTCTTGTATAAAGTGCAAATATGTTTATTTTTTCCTACGTGGGCTTCTCATTGCAATAATGTGGGATATTAGAAACCAGCCTCCAATTTACTATTATGTTAGATCACGTATGCTACCTAATGTTTAGATCAGAATGCCATTTTCACTTCATCTTATTGTCTTCTAATGTCATACCTGTCTCCAAATAGTTTAGACTTAGAAAAATCTGTTCTGTCCTCACTGTGTAGTATTTGTAAATAAAAAACCTTTCCCTATTCTTATCAATAACTTCCTCCTCAGTGCCTTTGTTCCAGGGTTATGAGTTTTAATGAGAGCTAATGCTGCAGGCACCCATTTACATCTTTCTTGAACACTATAGATTTTGGAGGCAGCATTTCTGTAAGAACAGGCTTTGTGCTGTAATATCTTTTTGATGTAGCAATCTTTTTAATAAGGCAGAATTTCCTTTTCAGATTATGAAACACCTACTGCAGCACAGGGAAATTTATGTTAGGTCTGAGGAGTTTAGCAAGAGTGTACTATGGTACGGGTTTGATAGAATGATGAAATACAATGTGGGGCTAATCCAACTTGGAATTAACACAAATCTGGAGCTCTCATAGTCTCTTGAAAACAAATCAAAGCAGATCAAATCAAAGCAAAACAAAACAAAAACAACAACAGAAATTTCCACCATTATTTATTATTTATTTAACAGTAATATATTGTCTTCACTGTAACACACAAAGACCTCAGAGTGGCTGACTGACATGGAAAGAGTATTTTTAGCTTACCACTAGTCTATTGTAGTTAGCTTTTGCTATCCTTACACTGTGAGTAAGGCACATTAAATCCACCACTTCGAAAGGACTTATTAAAACTTGCAAAGTTGATAATGAAGCGCAACCATAACCTTTGCAGTCTTTAGGACACATGACCCTAAGGGGTATCGATGGGCCTTTGAAATAGCTACTGTGGACACAGACAACATTAAGCAGCTCTCTGTTTTGCCTGGCCTGTCAGAAGATCCGTCTGTTGTGGGGTTGCTACAGGTAAAAGAGCAGCAGGTATCAAATAAAGGATATGGTCGTAAAGGTGCGCCATGTAGATGCTCATGTGCCCAAGAGTCAGGCTACTGAAGAACAACAAAACAACCATCAGGTAGATCAAGCTGCCAAAATTGAGGTGGCTCAAATAGACTTGGACTGGCAGAACAAGGCTGAATTATTTCTAGCTCGGTGGGCCCATGAGACCTTGGGCCGTCAAAGAAGGGATGCAACATATAAGTTGGCTAGAGACCAAGGGGTGGACTTAACTATGGATGCTACTGCACAAGTTATTCATGACTGTGACATATGTGCCATAATTAAACAAGCCAAGGGGATGAAACCTCTCTGGGGGGAAGGGCGATGGCAAACGTATAAATATGGGGAGGTGTGGCAGGTTGATTATATCACCTTGCCACGATCTCGCAATGGTAAGCGTTATGTGCAGATTTTGGAATGCCTCTTTTTATCTAGTGCAGACTGGTAAGGAGGAAAAGGAAGAGGCAGGAAGTAAGCAGGTTGAGAATTATCTTTAAACAGTCATTAAACCAGAACGTCATGATGGAGAAGGGCTCATTAATTAAACATTTGTTGAAAATCTGAAGTTATTTTCACTGGAGAAGCATGCATAATTAAATAAGAAATTGAGAGGAAAGGGATCAATTTTGTAACAGCAGCATAAGAAAATCCATCTACTGCAGTGCTAATATCTCTGAGCTATTTGTTGTTCTGATTTTTCTGTCGAGAAGACACATTCGTCAGCACACAATGGCAGAAAATGATGTCTAAATAATAAAATTTGCCAAGTTAGAATCCAACATGTGATTATCGTTCTTAAAGTACAGAAATATTTAATGGAACAGCATAAATCAAGATGGGTAAGAGTCTGTTAATATTGTTTCCAATGCACAACTGAAAGGAAGACATTCATATACATTGTTGGAAAAGGGAAAGAAGGAGATATAAACAAAAAAAACTGTTCTATGATTTGGCATTCACTGATTGCCACCGTTATGAAAAAAATTTGAACATAACTGTGATAGGGGGAATGGTGACAGATGGCTGGAGTAACGCAAGAAAGACCTTTTGGTGTGAATGTAGATATCACTTCAAATGTTAACATTTAATCGTTAATATGCTCTTGTGCCAATTATCACTCTCCTGGCAATTCTTGGGTATACTGCAGGGAACTTCATGTGCCAGAGCCCTTTCCGACAGGTACAAAATTTCATCAAGTTTGTCTCCCTTCAATTAATGCTGTTCTAAACATCTTAACAAGATTTACAGCACATCAAGTTTTTCAGCCTTTGATGCAGCAAGTCCAAAATACTCCTCCATTTTCTTGTTTCTGAAGCTGTAACGTTGCCTTCACATTATTAAAGGCTTTTTAAACTGAAAAAAAAAAACAACTGATGCAACAAATATTAATTACATCATAGGACCATGGCAATGTGGTATGAACTCTAGAAGAGATTTAAAGGGAAGATTTAGGACAAAATTTTCTGCTACCACTTTGCCTAACCTGGAGAAGGGTTCTTACTCTGTTTAAATTTTCAGGAATGGTATAGCCTTAGGTGATGACTAGTACTGTACTGTCCTTGCATTGTTCAAAGTGGTCTGATAGCTTGCATTACACATTACACTTGGGAATTTTACTGCTGTAAATGTTTGACTGGAAAAAGATGTTCTTGAGAATTGTACTTTAGTTCTATATCCAAAATTTGTTCAGAGAAGTTTATGAGCAACAGCGATTTGAACTCAGGAAGTTTTTATCACTGATGTTAATAGAGACACCAAGGTGAGAATTCAGTGGAAAAGTAAGCCAAAACTAAAACAAATCCAAACCCAAGGATCATTCGTATAAAAAATCTGCTGCATTTACTTGAACGTTTTTAGGTTCAAGCATGATAGAGTGATTTCATTCCGTCAACACCTGATACGGTAAAAAGACAGCTCTATAAATAACACCAGAATGAAGGTCAACTTTTATATCCAATGTTCATTCACATTTATGTCTAAGAAATAAAGAATTTATTGAAAGAGCAGTTGGGTATAAATTCCAAATGTCTGACATATTGTTATTATTCCCTACACATAAAACAAAAGCATAAAATTGCATGACTCCTGCTCTTCATAAGATAGCTGGAAAGCCAGAGGTCATGGGTCTAATGAGGACGTCACCTTTGCCACCGTAATTATTTAAGAAACAATCTTGAATGTGACTGCTTAGAAAATTCATCACAGCATTATATCTAACCAGTAAACCATGGTTTATTAGAATGGTTTTATTGAATGGTGATTCTATGATTTTATTCCATTCCATGCTTCTATGAATGGGACATCCTATTTATTTGTCTCTTTATTTATTTAATTTTCCTCTCTCCAGTTATTTGAAGGCTTTAACAAGCACATCTGAAATGTACCAAAATAGCTGATTTCTGGAATGATAATTTTTGGGTTTTTTTGTTTCATCCCTTTCCTTCTCTCAGCATCCCTCTATCATTTTTATCAGTAGGATATGAAGCTAGGAAACTCAAAATCACTTTCAATGCAAAATATGTTACCAGCAATAATATATCTTTGTGAAATGTTCTAACATCAGCAGAGCAGCTCATTTCAGTTCAAGAATTTATATCAAAATGCTCTATTCCCTTCAAGATACTTGTTTGAATTGAATGGCAAGCATGCAAATCTTTCCAACACCTTACATGAAAACAGAATGAGGTGAAGGAAGTCGCAGAGTATTTCTTCACCTTTTTTCCCTAGGTAACTGAGAGATCTTTATAGCTTAGGAAGAAACAACAGTTGTAGCAGTTCATGTACCTTTTGCCTTCTTGCTCATGGTGTAATGCCAGCTAACTTCAGTCTCTTTCCTCTTCTCCAGTAATTGGAAAATCCACTACGCACGCTATCCTTTTAGTTTGTCACTGTCCTGAAAATAACAAGATTGGTGGACAATCTACCCTGAATAGATGAACCCTGATAAAAGGTTAAATAGCAATTTCCTCTTCTCTGGCAGATATTGTTTATCAAATCTGGGACCTACAACTGGCATTTCCACTGTCAACTCAATAACTCTTTTCAAGATGATCTTTGTGAAATATAATGGAAAAATACTTTTGGATGGTACAAGATAGATCTAGTGTGGTTTGCTAATTGTCTCAAGCTAATTGACACGGTACAGACAAGAAAATCAATTTTTCTGTCATTTTGCCTTCTATCTTGAAAAGCTAAATTAAATGGAGTTTGTTTGACATCCCAACAGCAAAATTTGTATTGCATTTCAGTCAGTCTGTTAATAATACTATCAAAAAATTCTAGGCAGCACAGAAAGATCTTGTAGGTGATTTTTTTCTTCAGCAGCTTAAATCACCACAAGAATTCCCAACCATTAAAACCAGAATCAAACAATAACTTAACGTGCTGTGGGAGCCTTATCAAAGTTTCCTTAGCTTAAGTCCTTTTGATTGATCGTAACATTCAAAAGAGCCCCTTCTGATCAGATGGATTATGAACACAGCTTTTCACATGATAACACATAAATCAAGTGAAAGAGCACTATCTACTGAAAGAAGTTCAGACAATCCTTTATTATAACGCCTGTGTCATTTAATCTGTGAACACTTCATTTAGATGAGACGCATTAGAGTGTGCTGTAAGTCCCTGATCAGTTTCAGCTGTGTTTATCCTATCGGTTCTATCCTAAACAGGACACTGATGATGGCTTGAGTTATAAGAAACATGGAAAAATAAAGCTAGAAAACTTACATTTAAATACAAATTGTTAATACCTCTGCAACTTGTTTCTTTCAGCAGAAGAAAACACACTTTGAAACATAAATGTCTTGTTGAGATTCCTGTGATTAACTGAACACTTTATTTATAACTCTGTATGATAAGGATCATGAGCTATATTTCCTTTTTCACAAGATTTGAGCCTATGCTTTCAAGAGCTACTTGAAATATATTTTATTTAGCACTTATTCAAAAGAATTAAAGCAAAGGAAATTGAACACTTGGGTTGATCTCTTCAGTTTGTCAGGATAGTGGCATGCTCTGTATTAATGTGCAGAGTTCATCTGTGAGAACAAAGATAGGGATACCTGTCCAAGTTTTTCTAAAAAAGCAATGTGTATCCAAATAAGATGCCATCTACCACATAGAGTTTGAAGAGTTTTTATACTGTCTGTTCAGTGTTCAGGCAGTACTGCTCTGTAGCACTCAGTGCCCTGGACTGCAGGGCTCAAGCTTCTCCTTCCTTTTACTGTTCAGATTTTTTGAGCTTGTAAAATATAACAAAACTGTTTGTATCCTTCCTGTTTTGAGAAAATGAAAACTCCATCTTCTTCATGGCTGTGAAATGAAGAATTATTTCCTGTTTTAACCAATTGTAATTATTTTGTCATACAGGCAGATAATATCCTTTTCAAAAGAGCAGAGAGACAACTGTCTGAAACTGATCTGAAAACTATGCATCCCTGGGACTGCCCTTTTGCTTGCCCTGGATCCAATCACAGACATTCCAGTGAAGAGCTATCTATCTGCTCCTCCTCGCTTGACTGAGAGGTGTGTTTGGGAATATGACCTGAGACAAATGATAGGAGATTGAGGGAAAAAAGACTGAAAGAGTGGTTTCTTCTTGAAGGCATATCCTGAACCATGCTGAGATGCCCTAGACAAACCTGCTGCATGACCTTGGCTGTTTCTGTATAGCCACTGACTGCACACTGAGTGGCTATGCAAAATCTAAGACGAAGAAAAATAATGTTTTAGGACCACAGCTGAGGAACATAGATAAGGTGAAGGAGAAGGAAAGCTCATTCCAAGAAGGATGAGAGAACTTTTTCAAAAGGGACATACCTCTTTGGTACATTTTTTTTTTCCCTGAAGAATTGCAATGCAGTCTGAAGCTCAGATGTGTCAGGTGTATGTATGTATGTCAGTATCATGTGAGATTTCCAATGTACAGTTCATGATGTAATAAGATAGCATGATTTCCATCAAAGTGACATGGTGATTGACTGGTGATGGATTGACTGGTGACAGCTGCTATCACAAAGTACTTTGATGTACTATGTGTGAAATACACAAGACAGCTGAAGCAGCTGTTCCCCTGTCTGAGCAGCTGAGCTCATTAGTTTCCTCCCTCAAAGAAATGTGAACCCTGTCCACATTTCCACTGCCATTAAACTATTGACTTTTCCCTTGTACTTGGAGTATCAAGGAGGGATTCCCTCCACTCTATGCATAATATAGATAGGTTATTAAAAAAAAAAAAAAGTGAGAACTTTACCTTGGAAATGTCAGCATGTAGCTAAAGGATTTTGAAGACAGATGTGGCTCTAATTAAGATTAGGAGAGAGAGCAAATTTCTACAAGATACCATGAGGGTGGGTAAGAACAAGCTCTCCCAAGAGTGAGGCAAAAGAGCAGCAACCCAGCTGCACTTCTGTACAGGGAGGCAGATGATCCACATGAGAGCCAAGGTCTGAATGCCAGGTCTCTCTGCTCTGCTGCTCTGCTGTGTTACAGTGAGTCAGGCATTTATTTGTCTGTTCCTGTTACTCTATACAATAACGGAAGGATGTTTGAAGAAAAGTAAGGAGAAAGGAAAGAGGAGCAGACAGGATTTCCTGCAGACACCTGGGCTACTCTCTGCCCAGCAGAAAAAGGGCAGTACTGATATCAATTACTTGTGTATAAACTCCCATGTATTTTTTCCTTTTCTCTTTGTCAGTCATCTGACAACACTGGGCTTCACTGCTCCTCCTGGACCCCCACTTTTGCTGCTGATGCTGTAAATGCTGCTGATGGAGAGAGGAGTCACCTGCTCATGGCACGTTCCTCCACAGCTTATTTGTAAGGTGTTTGTCCTGTCTGGATAAAGACAGAGTTTCCCAATTCCTGTAGCTCAGTAAAAATCTATCCTGAGTCTGGGATTTAAGGTCAAGCATGGGACTGTTTGTCAGCAGAATTGCTGACGTGCTTAAAGTGGCCAGACTGTCCAGAAGGAGAAAGACTCATATGACCTCCTACCAATTTTCATGCTGCAGTTGTTCTCCCAAGAAAAAAAAAAACCAGTATTTTGTTTGCTCTAGTCTTGAAAACAAGGCATTGTGAGGAGCTAGTAATGCAGATAGATGTTCAGTTTGTGCTGATTTCTCATGCATTCCTGGGAGACTGATTGATATCCATCCAAACCTAGTGCCTCCTTAAAACTTTTAAAAAAAGGAGAAACAAGACTCCATCCAATTTGCTCATTCTCTTTCTTCATACGGAGAATAGAAGAATATTATGTATATTTACTCATATGTGCTTGGTCATGGCCTAATGAGGTGAGAGGTACAGTACAGAAATCACCTAGAAGCAGTGTTTTATTAGACAACTCTTTAAACATTCAGAGAATAACAAAATAACTTCAAAGTAATCTCTAAATGATAGATAATTGCATTCATATTATTACATGATTAAAAACACATTATTGATAATAGCTTCTGCCATAGTATCGAACACCTGCATTCAGTTTGCATGTTTGTAGATAAATTGTGCAGATGGGGGACAAGAAAATACAGCACAAGGAATCGAGCACTTCTTAACATCAGAGTGTTATATGTGGTCATTGTTGAGGAACTGATGTAGAGGTTTACACTCCTCTCCTTTTCCCACATTCTCACACTCTTATTCTCTACGTCAGGCTCAGATCATCCATAACAAAGGTGCTAGAAATCCTCTCCTCTTTTCTTGTGAAAAGCAGAAAATTTCTTACTGCTATTTATACAAACTCATAATCAGTGAATTTGCAATATGGTCTTTCAACTGAGCAGACATGTCCAACCTCTGGTTATCTTTATCATTATCTTGAGGCAAAGTTCTTTGAGTCATGGTGACAGATCGTTCATACTTCTTTCTGCATATTAAATTAATTTGAAAACTGATTTTTGTTGTTGTTAGTTTTGTTTCTATAAGTAAATATACTGACAGGAGTTTTGTTTACACTATGGGAAGAAGATACAGTGGCTGCTAGACCTTTGAACTTATTCTTCCTCATTTGCAGACCTTAAGGAGTAAAAAAACCATAAGGTAATGATATCCATTACTGAGAAGCTGACACTGGATGCCAAGAGACAGCTTGGGCTGAAAAGCACAGATATGACAAAGAGGATTTTGAGTTTCTTACAAGATCTTTCAGAATAAATAAAAGAATCCCAATGAGACGATCTGTCTAGAATGTAAGAAAAATAACAGAACAAGGGACCATTAAAAAATAAAGAATCAGCTCAAGTCTGAAAACAAGCAGATGATGGGGAAGAAGAAAACAGCGTGTACCAAGGTCCAAACATTTTCTTTCTGTCAGAAAACTCTTCTGAATGCTTACCCCATCCTGAGCCTTTTCTGGAGGATCTCTCTCTGTCACAGAAGCCAGCAGGACATCCTGCAGGAGGAAGGTTCTCTTGGGCACAGCCCTGACAGCAAAGCTGGTGCATGAAATGGAGATGACTTTAGTGTTTTCCAAGCAAAGACTCTGGTTTATGAGATAATTATTCCCATGAGTAATGTCCTTCTCTTTAGAGGCAGTAAATTGTGACAATTTACTGCATCCTTGGAACTGAGTAGTATACTATGTATATCTTTATGATATACTATGGATGCACATAGTTTATAGCGATCTATAAATACACACACGCACACACACACATACATACAAATAAGTATACTTTTACTATTTATATAATGAGCAAATAATATATATATAATTTTTTAGTATTATTTACATATATGTATAAAATTCGATGGACTGAAGGCATAGTATCACTAAGCCTACATTATGGGGAATTCAAAGCGTGCATTACTAAATAGATAGATAAGAGATTTTGTTTACAATACTAATAATAATATTTCATTTTTCTATGGTTGGGAGCCAGTACTTTGTGCTCTAACAGTTGTATGAATAGAGGTATATAGGTTATGTAAAGAGGCAAAACTGATGATGTGCTTAATACCTGAAGGCTATTTTAGTGACCTTCACTGATGATCTGACCTGAATTGGTTCCACTATTGAAATGCTGAGTGACAGTAATATCTACATCAACAAAAAAACCTACAGAACTGCTTTTTATTTGGTCTGTTATGGGGATTGAAGTGTGGAGGAACAGTGGGTTCAAAATGATATTTTTTTCTTCTCAGCAATGCTACAGAGTGTTATAAGCATCAGACCACTTACACATTAAATAGCAATTAGTAGGAACAGTTACCAGCAATCTTGAAAGCATTCAACTTCATTTAAATATTTTAGACTTATTATCATTCTATATACTCATTATTGATAGTTGTGGGTTTTTTTTCTTTTAATTTGTAAGCAAACAATCTTTTCTCTGTCACATCTCAAGCACAGGAGATTACTCTTGCATCTTCTTGTCATTTACAGCTTTTCCATCTTTGGCTGCAAAGATATGATAAATGAATTTTCAGTGAGATCACGAAAGTAGCCTTGTCATTCTGTCACAAAACAAGCCTTAGATAACAAAAATTAATTATTGCATTCTCTTATTTTTGCAATGAAGTATTTTCACTACTTCAGAGGCAAATTTGAAACTGCAGTTTAAAAGGAATATTTGAAAAATAACCATAAAAATTATTTCTTTAGAACACATAAAGCTACAACTGTTTGAAGGCAAAAACATCAGTAATTTCTCAGGATACGTAAAGTAGATGAGCTTTTGAGACTTTTGTTTAAGTTTGATATTAAACTATGTTGGGTATTGTCATTCAGAAAGGTATTAATCATAGAATATCCTGAGTTGGAAAAGACCCATAAGGATCATCGAGTCCAACTACTGGCTCCACATAGCATCACCCAAAAATCAGACAATCTCTCTGAGAGCATTCATCTCAAATGTTTCATTTTTGACTTAATGATATATCAGATACATTCAATTTTATAAATAAAGTGCAAATAGTTATGCATTAATAAGGCTATGTCAAGTTTACGGTGGGGGAGAGAATTGAGAGGATGAGAATCGTACCAAATACTTAATCTGTTAACTGAAGAATAATCTTTCAGTGCCATGCAATGCTTTCCTTGAGAGAAGAGGCAGGAAAAGCTGTTGGATTAGATTTGACCAACTGGCTAAGTCAATTTAACTTCCTTCAAAAGATGCCTGTAGACTTCACCATATCAACCTCAAGATATATATTGGTACTAAGGCATCCCTTTTGGAAAGATAAACAGATTTGGTTGAAAAGTTTCATGTGATGGGAGTGTGGCACATAAAGTGGAATATGGATGATCATTTTTTACTTAGGAATAAGGATAACAACAAACAGTTGTTAAGCATAATTTCAATGGCTCCACTGACTCTACAAGAAAAGTTGTTCTATTTCTAATAGCAAGATAAATTAGCTCGTGCTTCAGACTTATAAAAAAAATATTACTTTATATCTAGAATTTATGTTATTTATACATATTTTTTATTTTTATTTTTTAAATTGGACATTATTCATTCAGTCCTTCATATTTTGAGGTATCTAAGATTTCCTCTTTCCCAAGGCAGGTTGTACCAATGATTCATTACTGCTGTTTTAAAATGCATGATTTACTTCTGGTCACTATCCAGCCTCATCTGTTAGATTAGAGAGCTCCACCAAAATAAGCTTTCGTCTTGTGTGGATATCTGCAGAATATCATGAGATCTGTTCTTTTAACTTTCACATTACTGAAATAGATTGCCTTTCCCACTCCGTTAGGCTTTCTAAATTTGATTACCCTGCCATGTAGCCCATTCCAGTGATATATCACTTACAGAGATGGAGATCTGCAAAAGCAATCCCTTTGGACATGAACAGTGGCTGCACCAGCACAGTGGAATTGCATCTGTTCTACCATATTTAAACAAGCACAGGACCAGTAAAATCTAGCATGCCTTTGTCCTTATGGTATGAGTATTGAAATCGTGGGCTATGTACTGGAACAGTGTCTGAGTCAAGAGAACTTCGTGCCTGAGGTCCGCATGTTAAATTATGGGTTTAGAAAGTGTTCATCCCTTGTGACAAGAGACTACAAAGCTAGGAGATAAAATTAGTTAAGTGACATTGAATACCACAGATTGTCAGGTGCCATTTTCAGTAAATTATGCTGGAAATCTTTTATTAAGATAATTGAAAATAAATCAGTTTTAAACAGAGATATAGTCAAATATGAGTTTAGGTAATTAGACTTGGGAATCAGATACTCCTCAGATGAATAAAAGAGACAATCACTAACATGTACTTGCCATCTTCAAGAAATCTCAGTCATTTGAAAAAAAAATGGGCTAATGTTTTGAACTATAGACAAATGAAATTTTGTGCACTATTACAGTGACACTACCTCTGAATAAGGTCATTACAGACCTTGACAGTCTGGAGAGATGGGCTGACAAGAAGCTCATGAAGTTCAACGAGGAGAAGTGCGAAATTCTATACCTGGGGAGGAACAACCCAGGCACTAGTAGATGTTGGAAAGCAGCTCTGCAGAAAAGGATCAGACTAAAGGAGAGGGGACTTGGGAGGATCTCATCATCTATAAATACCTGAAGGGAAGGTGCAATGAGGACAGAGCCAGGCTCTTTTCAGTGGTGCCCAGTGTCAGAACAAGAGGCATTGGGCACAAGAGGTTCCATCTGAATATCAGGATGTGCTTCTGTGCTATGCAGATGATAGTGCACTGGCACAGGTTGCCCAGAGAGACTGTGGAGTTCCCTGCTTGGAGATCTCCAGAAGCCACCTGGACGTGGCTCTGGGCACCTAGCTCTAGATGTCCCTGCTTGAGTAGGGGTTGGGCCAGGTGGACCCAGAGGTCTCTGCCAACCTCTGTCATTCAGTGATTCCACAATCTTGTAAGAACATTTGGCAGATAGCAGACAAAACACAGGAAATACGCAGAAAGGTAAACCAAAGAAATTAACAGACCTTTTGCAACCTTTTCCAATAGTATGCTCAGCCTTATGAACAAATTGAGCGTTACTCAATGTAGTTATACTTTTTTTGCTAAACTGTGAAAGTATATTCCTCCCTCCATTTAGCTCCTTTTCTACAAGGTTCCTTTTCTTTTCATGGAAGAAGATCTTGATGGAAACAACTAAGTCAGCAAGGGAAATGATGTTAAAACTCCAGGTTGCTGCAGGACTTCTGATCTAATGGGACATGCAGAGCTAGTATGCGCTTGTGAAACATACTTGTGCCCCACAATCAAAGACTGATGTGCAAGATATAAACTAAGTTACCCAAGTTTATAAAGAAAATTATGGAAATTACTGTGCCAGAAGCACTGAGTTTGGTGGTGTTTTTTCATTTGTTTGTTTTTAAATTTGGTTGCTTTTTTTTTCCTGCATTGCCAAATTAGATAAATCTACATTGATAAAAATAAATTGATACAACTTCAATATTAATTTTTCAGCTTTTTTTTTTTCCATGATGACATTTTCCAGATGTGCTTTATCATTGAGAACTGTTGAGTGAGAACAGTATACTAACTTGGAATGTACTACATAAATGTCTTCTCAATACTTTAATTCACAGTTTTTTTAGAAGTTACTAGGACTTTTAAACTTTAATGAGAAGCTTCAAACTGATTGTAATATTTGTTTACTGTATTGTGAAACCCCCCAAAAATCACATTTCTACTGTACTAGGTTTTATACATATACTGTAGCTACTGTACAACTGAACTGAGAGATATGTAGAAAAGTCTGCAAGCTACTTTTCTTATGTCACTAATGCTATTCAGTTGTAGAAACCCAGTATGAACTGATTTCTTAAGTTCTAGGCAAATTGATCTTTATAGTCAGTGGATTAATCATAGAAGTAATTTGAAGGAAAAAGAGAGTGGAGAAAGCTTGTCACTACTTTCAATTCTCTCACAATATCATTCATCTATTTTCCCTATTCTTGAAGAATGCTTTTCTAAATTTTGGTCAAATTCCCAGTTTCCTGCATCCTTCACAACATGTAACCAATGGAGATCCTGGTTCCCTGCCACTTCTCTATGGCACTGCTCAGCACCACTGGGCATCACACTTTGGAGGATATTGTTGAAAAAGCACTGAGAAAGCCCAGAGAGCAGAGACAGGTAAGAAAAGCAGGGCAAAACTGCAAGCAGAAAGTTGTTAACAGAGGTAGGTAACAACTCTGAGATTGAAGAGAAAAACGTCACACCAAGAAAAGGCATCAAGTCACACAGATAAAAAGCAAGGAGTTGCAACATGGCAATTCAGTGCTAGCAGAATGTTTTTCAGAGAGCAGTGTAGGTCAGACACCCCTTCTGCATTCTCCCAGCTTCCAGCGTCCTATAACTCAGAGACTATCTGCAGTACACAGAGTGATAGCATTCTGTTTCTGCTTTCCCATTTTTCGAACATTTAAATTTAAGCATTCCATCCTGTTTCAGCTGGGAGTTGATTTTCTTTTTTTCTTCATAGTGTCTGGTACAATGCTACATTATGTCTTTTGGAGAAAAAAAAAGAATTCAATAACGAACCATATTTCTAGTTGTTGCTGAGCAATGCTGTACAGAGCCAAGGACATTTCAGTTTTTCAGCTTCTTGTACTGTCCTAGCAGTGAAGGGGTCTAAGCGGGCACAGAATTTGGAAGGCAATAGAACCAGGAAACAATAAAGTGAACTCCAGTATAAAAATACTGTATTTGGTGTACTTTCTTCACTGACTTGGGTATATTTAACAAAGATGAAGCTAATTTTGATGAAGCTGAGGTTCTTCTGGAAAGTGTTATGGAATAAGGTGTCCAGGAGCTGCTTTGGTACTGTTCTTTCTCAGAGTGCTGATCTAAAGCTCCTTGAGAGCTTTGCACATCTGGTCAGTTTTAGATGGGGCATTCACGGCTTCTTCTCACAGCTTTTCACCATATGTGCTAAATGCAAAGTAGTGTGTATAAATGAGCAGTGAAATACAAGAGAACTTAGGGGCAAGAATGATAACAGTAATGGGGAAGCAGGATAACAAGTTGATTTTTCGTTTTCAAAATCAAAATATTTTCCATGCATGCTTTTTAAGTGAAAGTTTATGAATTGTAAAATGGAATATATTGTATTTTGGAAAGTTCTAGTTTCTATATAACATACGCTCTATACATTTCAGTCTTGCTGAATACTTGCTGCTGCTATTTTATTTCCCTCAAGAAATATGAGGTGAAAAACTTCACCCATCTCCAAAGTTGTTTCAGGAGAATAACTGTGAATCTGACCACAAAGCAGTAAGTTCAGCATTGTGCAAAGAAAAAGGAGAATGAGTTTAGTATAATCGGTCCCAGGAAGAGTTGTATTAGTATAATTTAAATTATGCAATCATTCTCCTTTTCTGTGCTGTTCTTCACTGCCACTCCAGAACTATGTATGCATACAGTAATGTCTTTATTGTTTACTTTCCTTACCTGAATTTGTGTGGTTAAGTCAATGTAAATTGTTTCTACTAGCAATTGAAGGAGCACCTCTGTTCTTCAATCCTCTAATTGCATCCAAAGGAAAATTCAAGCTACAACACAGCTACTCGGTACAACATTCCAGATTAAATAAATACAGTAGGTAAATCTTTTTAGGGTGGATAAGAATAAAGAAGATAATGAAAATGTCCTTATTCAAATGGGGTTTCGTATGCAAATAGTTTTCAAGTTACACTTTTTAGTCATTAATAAGAGCCTTAAACTTCTAGTATTAACATAAAAATGGTATGATAGTTTTGTATAAACTCTTAAAAGTACATTCCAGAGGCATATTTAGGTCATGTTTCATATTCAAACATTACATTTAGTAATAACGGGAACTGCTTAAACACAGAGAATCACGTTTACAGCCATCTTTCTCTGTTCAAATTATCTTCTTTTTCTTACTGTATTCTACTTCATGCAAAAAGATGAAGAAGATCTGCACAGATTGTTTTCATCTCTTTAGTGACACTAGCTGAAATCACAGTCTAAGGAACCAGATAGGTACTTTCTTAACAGATTAAATTTCCAAATCTTTAAATTCTGTATAATGAGTCATATAGAGCGTCCCACAGCCTCATTAGATTATAATCTAAATAGGCAAATAAAAGGATGCTTGCATATGGAGTAAAGCTGTATAAAATGCACCTTTTCAGAAGGTTATTAAGAGAAAATGAGGTTGCTTTTCAATTTATTTTAGCATTCTAAAACGTTCATCTGGGAAGCAGTTGCCTCACTAAGTTAAATTGTAATTTAGATATTTAAGTAACAGGTGGAAGGATCCAGAAATTTGTATACCTGACGGTAGAAACAGCCCATGTCTGAGACAGCTAGCAAGCCATGTACATATTTTATACCACTACTGAACACTGCTTACAATATTTTAGTTTCTCTCTGCCATGAAATTCCATTTTCAATGCATTTTCCTTGGATAATTGTTTTGCATAGCGTAAAAATCCATTGACATGTCATAGAATATTGTCAGCTGTAGCTATTAGAGGCTGTTCTCAAGAGATGCCTTCTTTGCAATCATTATATTTATATTTTAGGCACTTCTTAGAGAAATGAAGTGTCATAATATTTGATAATCATTTATTCATTACCATAAAGCCTATGATGGATGATAATACACAGAGAACTGTGAGGTACTACAGCAAGTGTAATGGCTTAGAAACACTGACTCTTGCTGAGATAATATATCCTCTTTGTACTTCTTTCCTCAGTCAAAATTTTCAGAAAACTAAGACTGTGTCATACAGAAATTGAAATGGATAACATTGTCCAAAAAGGAGGCTGGGATCAAGATGCATATGAAAAAATTAAAAACCAAACAAACAGAACAAAGTTTCAGTGGAAAATTTGACTATGCAGAAAACATATATCTTAGTTTCTTACGTAAGTTTTGGAGCCTAAATACAAACAAGCAACTAATGCTAAACTCATGGCTGAGCATGCTACATCCACAGTTTCTTGTGCTTGCTGCTCACAAAACTTTCAAGTCATTAGTGGTCTATGAACCACCCTGATCCACACCTTAATAAGTTTTCAGTTTATTGGCCAAAGTAAACTGATAATTTCAGCTGAGTTTGATCAAAGATTTTTCCCAGTCTTTGCATTTGCTAGTGACAATTCTGAACAAACTATGCAGGAGAGAAAATCTATGTGAGAAGTCAGAGGTATAAGAAACTCTAAAAGGCACAGAATAGCTCTATGATATAGCTCCTATAAAGAAAAGAGTTAATTGCACATCAGATTTTAAAGATTTTAAAATTTTTAAAAATATCTTACATATGGCAGTTACTAAAGAAAAAGAAATATGTGTATGAAATTTTGATACAAATCAGAGCATGAAAACTAGATACAGATTAGAATAGTGGGTGAATTTTCTATAAATTAAACTAGGATTCTAACAATAGTTTTTAGAATTCTCTGGGGATAATAGTATGAAGTGTTAGCTATTAAATAAAGTATGGTCAAAGATTGAGGTAATTAACATTTTAATCAGTAAACCAGTAGAAAATCCATGGTCTGAGCTGTTAAAATAACTTTCTGTGCAAGCACACCAGCTACAGAATAAAATATTCCTTTAACTGTCATTGGTTGTGTAACAAAATTGCTTGACTCCTTTAAGGCTGGTGGCATGGCAACAGATCCAAGACTACAAAAATATAACTTTATTTATAAGTGAGTTATTCCTCTGTATATTTAGCTGCAGTTTATGCAGAATAAGTTACTGCCAGGTTTTCTCCAAAGGAGCCAACACTTGAGGTCAGTGGGTCACATTTTAGAGCTTCATTTAAATGAAAACATAGACCATAAAACTGGTGTACACTAATATTTCTTCAAGCTTTTTATGCACTTTGTCACATCTGTACAGACACACACCCACTTCTCAATACGTAATTTATCCAGCACTTCTTAATTTGCCACAGTAAAGGAGGCCTTGAATTCAGGAAAATATGCCTTATTGAGGCCAGAAAATAATAAGTAGGAGAATGCAAAGAGTCTAAAATAGATACTGGTCCTCCCTGTATCAGACCACATACTGTAAGCGTTCTGTTTATATTTTGCACCATGTTTTGAAAACTGGAACTAGATTAAGCTAGTATTGCTTTCCTGTAAGGAGAGCTAAAACACTGCAGGGACCTTGTTTTATGTAGCTCTGAGATGGGTGCAGTGGTCTTTACCCACTTGGTTGGAGGTAGGATTATTATAGAATTCAGGGATTAGATGAGTCCATGGGAATCTATGTGCATAAATTACATTCTTAGAATCATAGAATCATAGAATCATAGAATCACAAGGTTGGAAACAACCTACAAGATCATCTAGTCCAACCGTCTTTCCATTACCACTGCTACCACAAACTACTAAACCATATCTCCATATCCAGGAGCCTCTTGAACACTGCCAGGGATGATGACTCCACCAGCTCCCTGGGCAGGCCATTCCAGTGCCTGACCACTCTCTGAGAGAAAAAGATTTTCCTCATGTCTAACCTAAACCTCCTCTGGTACAACTTGCGGCCATTTCCTTGGGAAATTATTTTCTAACTATTAGATATTATATAGAAAGTAATACAGAAAGAAGACACACAGAAAACTTGATGATCCTTCTTTGGTCTCACTAGCAAGACTTGTGTTCTGATAAATTTTCACACTATCCTTTTGCATGGTGACTGAAGATCAGAAATAGTACCAGACTGGGATAGGTGGTGTGGATCAGAAAGCAGCAGAATGCTGTCGTGTCAAAGTATGTCTATATTGCAGTCACAGGAGAAGCTTACCAAAGCTGGTTATTCATAATTCATGAATTTTACATAAGTAACTGCATCACAGCTTAATCTGAGCAAGTTTTAAATTAGCTAGTTCTTCTGCAAAGAGCTGCTGTTGTTCTACTGCAGATCTCAACATATTTCAGGTACTAACCATGTTTGAAAATCTTGGTACTTACTTCTGTGGCTAGCCTCCACATAGCTCAGAGACCTGCAGTTTGAACAGGTCCCAAATTACATCAGGTGTGTCCATGCTGCACTGCAAACATAGTAGAGACTGCAACTGAGAAACTATGACCTTTTGGCAAAATTACCTTGAAGACACTGACGTAAGTTAATTAGGGTGTCTCAGACTCCTCGGAGAGGGCAGATGTAGATGCTGGTCTGCCAAAAGATGCCTTCTCTCCACTATATTGGAAGACAACAATGAACTGAAGTGCAAATATACCTCAGACTACCTGCTAATGGATTCTGTAGTTGCTGGAAGTTCATCATTTCAGCAGACATTGTTTTAAAAGTTTGGGAAGAACTGCACCAAACTTCTGATATGTTTAACCATCTTTTCCTGTGAGAACCTGGGACAAGATGAAGTAATTGCCGAAGGCATCTTTTTTTGCACAAGATGTAGTGCAGAGCAGAGGTCTCTGAGATAGCGGAGAGGTAAATCTCAATTCTTTGTGGTTCAGCACAGTGAGGATCCTGAAATGTTACTGATGGGCTCCCATCTCTCTGACTGGAGCCAGTAAGATGTATATTTTTCAAAGGTACTCACTATACAAGGGAGTTACTTCTCATTTTGGTGTTTTCTAGTTGGACATCTCAAAGTAATAACTCTTTTTTTGTTTTTTGTGAGGAGAGGAGGGGGTGATAAGTTCTCAGATTTCTTGTGATACATCTCAAAAAGATGTGAAACTCTTGCTCACTTTTCATACCCAGGAAGTCTTCTTGTCTTCTCCTAAGGTTAAAAACATAACAGCCAAGTTGTATAATATGCCCACAATAGTATTTCTTGACACATTTTGAACAAGCCTAGATAGAAGATATGTCAAACCATATGGAAAGAAGAGGTTTCACTTTTTTTAACCAAAACCTAATTTTTTTTTGCTCAATGAACTTTAATTAAGTTAGTTTTTGATAGTCCCTAGACACTTTAGTATCTTATTTATAAGCTGTTTTTGAGTTCTACTATGGTTTCTGTTTTTCCAAGCTACTAAAAAAAATTTTCATCAAAGTCTATCAACCAGCAGAAATGTAATAAACGAAGGCTGATTTAGGTGAGAACTTTTTGGCTATGAGCAGTATATCAGCCAATCACAGAGTGTTTGTAATGATGCTAACTGACTCGTGTGGAGGCAATACTTTTTATTAATACACCATTCTTCATGGTATACATCACCTCTAAAAGATATCTCTAGGTTAGTTTTCATTCCCTGGAAACCATATTTCTTGGAGAAGAGACATATCACAAGTTCTGCAAGGCTGAGATCTCTGCTGCACTTGCAATAGGATTACCTTAGCAAATAATATTTTGACCTTGAATACTAAATATCTAAGCGCTCAGGTCCAATGGTTAAAAATTATGTTTACAAAGATGTTTATTCCTACTAGAGGAATCCAAAGCTGCAATAATATTCCTGGTTCTTTTCTCACATTGGAACTGAAGCCTGCTTCCTACAGTACAGCCTATGGAGATGAAATGAGCTGCTGTAATACATGGTTTATTTACCTCAGCTCCCCAGCTCTTTGATCTTTATGAAATAACTGATTTTATTTTTCCGGTTTTTCTCACTTTACTTTTGTCCACAATGACTTTTTACAACAGTGCATGATTAAACTGGAACAAAGATTGCCCAGAGGTTGCCCAGAGGGGTGGTTGATGCCTCATCCTTGGAGACTTTCAAGGCAAGGCTTGATCAAGCCCTGGGCAAACCTGATCTACCTGTGCATGTCCCTGTTCATTGTAGGGGAGTTGGACAAGATGACCTCTAGGAGTCCCTTCTAACTCTAAGGATTCAATGATCCTATGATTCTGAACAAAAGCACTGATCTTCAGCTGTGCTTCTCCTAATCTTTCCTACTATTAAACCTATTTGTTACCACAGACTTCCTGGTATGTGGTACTAGAAATGATTGTTTCCAGACAACCACATTACAATTTGAAGTTACGTGTTTTTTTGTCTTTCAAAAGTGATAGATAAATTTTTTGGCTTATTTTTTATCATCCAGTGTAAGGCTCAACACTGAATAACTGCTGGTCCCATGGTAGCAGAGCTTCCTGAGAAAAAACAGATGAATTAATGTAAAGGACATTTGCAGAACCTGATCACACATGATTAACTTACTTATTTAAATTGTTGTTGCTAACTGGTCTAATTGCACCAAATAAAAATTAATATTGACCTTAGATGATATGTCTACTTAACTAAGCTATCATTCCTGTTCAAAGTTCAGTGAGGAAAAAAGTTAATTAGACCTACAAAGACAATTGTGAAATTGGCACTTAAACATCCCCTCTCAATTACCTTTTTAAAATCTCAGCGAAAATTAGGATTAAAAGGCAGCTATGGTCTATATTACCCTGTGGCAACAAACAGGTATATTTTTGTAAATTTTTTATGAAAGGTCAGCAGAGATACACTGGTTTTCATAATACCAATTAGTGGGTAACAGGAACATTCCAGCACAACAACTGAAATAACTCTTGCAACGGAGTAATCTCTTTAGAAAGGTTTACATCAGAACCCTCCTCTTTAACACAGCAAAGGGCAGATATGAAACATTTCTTCTACAGACGTCCTTGCATTTCATTTAATGTCAATGCAGATGACATTCATGCCTGGTATAAGTGGAGTCTAGATGTCCACAGAGTAAATTTCAGAAGAACACCACACTCTAGGATGTACAACATCCAAAGCACGGTCATAAGAAGATGTTCATTTTATGTTATGAGATCCTCATGCAATTTATGATACTGTTTGGCAGGTAGAATTGAGATTTTATTTTCACAGAATAATAAAATCATTAAGGTTGGAGAAGACCTCTAAGATCATCCAGTCCAACCATCCACCTAACACCAGTGTTACCCACTGTAGCGTAGAATTAGGACAAGAAGTATCAAATCAAGCTGGCTAGTATATGAAGTGCTATTTCAGATGTGTATTCTTTGCTTTCTTAACCAGCAATTCCCACCAGCTAACAGTCAACAGTGTCTGCTAAAAGAAGAGCTACATGAGTACCTCACACTGGTCTGAAATATACTACAAAAGCTGCTTTTCCCTAATAAAAGCCAACGTCCCGTGTCATTCTCATCATTTTCTCAACACAGAATTGTCACAGTGTACTAAAGAATACTAAAAACAAATGTATTTTCCAATTTAAATGTAACAAGTCAGTTCTGAAAGGGGAAAAAAAAGAAAGTGCTGTGAAGCTGCATGACAATGGAGGTAAGGTTTAAAAGGGCATTCAGCAAGTTTAAATTAGTATTCCTTCAGAACTGATGGGCCAAAACCATAGTTTTATTTAGCTGTGAATTTACTGATACCTGAATTAAAATGACATCTGTAACTTGGGACTACTAATACAGTTTTCAATAATGTCAAGTTGTGCAAAATCTGAATTGTCCCTTGTCCAGAGGACAAATGCTAACAATACCTTGCTCTTCTTCATCATAATATTACATTTCTGAACTTTTATTTTTGTTTCTGTTTTTTTTTTTTCTTTCTTTTTTCTTCTGTATCAGTGTGTCTGACAGCTTTGGCCTTGGACTCCCAAGGCTGGGCTGACTCACAACTGTTGCCATTCCTGCATTGACATTCCTCGCCTCAGAAAGCACATCCTGCGTAAGGGACACCTCTAGCTATCAGCATGAGTGCAGCCAGGACTGGATCCTTCCCTCCAGCTACACAGTTGGTCTCAAGATCCCCAGGCACATTTAATAATGATTTGTGAAGAAAAGATATTGCTATTAACATTAATAACTTAAATAGTGAATTGCCAATGTTCATCAGTCTATGAAGTCCACTGATATTTTTTAATTAAAAAGAGACAGAAGGCTCAACTAATTTGATTTGATCTGAATGACATAGATGTCTTTTAAACCAAGTTGCTACTTTCCTGAGATTGTTTCTTTTTTTTTTTTTTTTAACTCCTGTATCAAAGTGAACAAAGAGAACTAATTTTAAAATGTTCTATAAATACCTTTGTAAATCTATTGCAACTTCCTCAGGATTTATCTACAGCATGGATTTATCTTTAAACTTCTAAGAGTTATTGCTAAAACAATTTGTTGATAAAATGAGAGTCCTTGGAAAGGTCATTAGCTAAATATTTCAGAAGACAGAAAAAAAAGCTTGCAGTTTGCCATCCTTATCTTGTTTAATATTTCTATTATTTAATATGTGAATTATTTTGAAATGATGTATACATAGAAGCTATCACTTTGTGGAGACAGAAGAGACTCATAAATGAATACAATTTATGGTAAACTTCTGTTGAATCAAACTGATGGACTAAGATTAAAACAAGAGGTGTTTAGCATCATTTGTGAAAGTCTGTGTGTGTGAGTGTAGCCTTAGATTATATGGAATTTTGCTGTAAACTGCAGTATATCACCAAGATGCTGAACTTAACTATGTTCAGCATAGTTAAGGCCCTCAAACCAGCATGGTAGCACTGTTCCTCCTCCATTTTGTATACAGGAAATCCATGGGAAGCTGGCTATAAGCCCAGTGGAAGGTGGAAGCTTGTGCCTTGCCAAGGACAAGGTGTTGTCATCCATCCCCTCACAGTGAGGAAAGAGCCTCCAGCTCTTGCCATGTTGTGCAGCTTGCTGCCTGTGGCATGTGACCACCTGACACTTAGCAGCCCCTTGGTGCATTGCCCCTACAGTGCCCAGAGGAATTCAGCGGAACAGAGAGTACTGCTTGTGAGAAGGGGGTGGGTTTGATCTGTGAAGGGCAGCAACAAGGTTATATACCTTCAGATGTCCAAAATTCCCCAGTTTTTATTAAAAATAGAGTAGTCCAGCCAGTCCTAAAGTGCACAGTATTATAACAGTTTGAACATAATGCTCTTGAAGAGATGATACTCCATGCAGGAAACTGGTGTGGTGGAGAGAATGCACAATATTATCTGCAGAATTTTAAGGTATTATTTAGATTAGCTGCTATACATCATTAATATGTGTCCATGCAAATAGTTTAAATTGCTCAGCGGAAGAACAGAGTGTCATCAACTAAGCCATCAACAAAAGGAAGCAGATTGGATCAAGAAAAGAATATATCTTTTGTTGGGGCCCTGGAACACAAACTCTAAGGTAAGACTCAGCAATGAACTAGACCACATGTAAGAGAAGTCTGACATTCAGAAGGGTCCAGGAAAAGACAGGAGCTGCAAGGACCGGTCTCTCCTGATTTATGCTATTTTTTGAGTTTGAATTGAGGAAGAAAAATGCATTCTCGCATATACCCTTGCAAGACCAATAATCACCTCATTACTTTATGTTCTCTTATAAAGAATATAGAGAAAGGATGTAAGTTTTCAATAGTTTCTTTTCACTTATCCTAGGGAATCATTTCTTTGCTTCTGAGATTTTTTTTTTTCACAGGGAGGCAAGCACTGTGGATAACACAGAAATCCATATAAGTTACAAAAGGCAAAATATTTGTCTTTGTTCACTGAACTGTTACTATGAGAATTTTACCTTACTGCAGAAAGAGGAATCTGCACATGAATTGAAACTCCATTTGACAGTGGAGTGAAGGAAATACCTATAATCTGAACCACTCAGTTTTGAGGCTTAAATTGTTTCCATCACACTGAAAATAAAGCTGGTGGCATACTAGTAGAGTTCACTGTTTGAGCAGAAAATTGCTTTTGTCCTAGGAAGGAAATAAACTGCTGGCTACTTACAACATTGCCACTTTTCCTGCTGTTGTGACAGTGCAGGACAATCAACAGACCAGCATGCCAAAAGGGATGGGTGAATCACAGTGGGCTGTGATTTTAAAAGCTGTCCCAAGAGGAAGTTCAGAATATTTTTATAAGTGACTTTCCTCTGGAGGCAAATGCTGAAACATCATTCATCAATTATTTACCTAGTAAAGCCGATGATCTTTTTCACTTTTACTGAGCTTTGTTGGCTGACACTGTGAAAAGGGAAACTTTATGAATACGAAGGACGAGGAAGAGTAATGTGCAAAGAAATAGGTGGAGTCATAGCTAGCATAAATAATCTCAGATGAGAGTCTTTACTTGCTAGAAGATCAATTTCACAAGCGGCACAAACTGTGAATAGTTCAAGGAATGTGGAAACAGAAACATCTTTTTATCAAAAGAATACTGTGAGAGGAAAAGGCACAGAGTGAAAGGACTTTAAAAAAAGATCAAACAAGGGATAGATTACCTGTAGTTACATCCTTCCTACCTTTGAGAAATTAAATAATGAAAACTCCAACACCACATTTAAAGCACTCTAGCATACTCCTATGGTTATTAATAGAATTGTTAGTCATATGTTTCTTTCTGTAGCTGCAGTTTTTAGTTTTCTTTTACAATAGTATCCAGAAATCAATTTTGCTCATTAACCGTTTAATGATTCCCAAAGCAGTAGTTAAGAGAGATTCTCCTCGGCTTCCATAGCTCATGGGCTAGCCATCATGGGTTCATGAAAGGCAGATCCTACTTATTCAACCTGATCTTCTATGGTTGAATGACTTGCTGGTGGATGAGGGAAAGGCTGTTGATGTAGTCTGTCTAGATTTAAGTAAAGCCTTCGACACCGTCTCCCACAGTATTCTTCTGGAGAAACTGAAAGTCCATGGCTTGGACAGGTGTTAGACCTTCTTTCAGTACAGGTTGTACTATCTGCTGCTCCTACATTATGCAGTTAAAAGTGGACACTCTCTTTGGTGCATATGCAGTTTTATTGATTTCTGGAAGACAGCTATGCTTCTATTGTCTATGGCAAATAGTGAGGGAATTATAATACTGTGAGTGGTAAAATATGCCCCTTTGTAGGGTGGTAGGGAAATAAACTGATATATGATGTCCTAGACATCATTTGATAGCCTGTCAGTACAGATGTAGATTTGATACCTTTATATTTTTTCACTGAAACTGTAAAATACTAACTTGTTAAACTTGTTTTATTTTTCTGAAAAAAATGAAAGCCATTATACATTAAAAACTTACTTAGAGACTTGAGTGACTAATATATGCATACATAATTGTTCTTAATACAGAACAAATCTCATCCATAGATTTTGCTTTCTCATTCATGCAAATCTGCCTCTTCCTATAACAGTTCTCTGAATAAGCAAGAGAAGACCTATCAGTGTATCTCAATAAGCTGGGACTACACGCCCTTGTATTTACATGATAACACATTTATTTTATTTATTTAACTGCTTAAATCTGTTGTATATTCTTATTAGCAGGAAATATTGGAAAAATGTATACAATCCTTTCTTCATTGTCAATAACAAATACAGGATGTGACCTGTGGTACAATAGATATGAGCATCCAGATCCTAATTTCATAAAAGTAAAAAGAGACAGCTAATGGTTTGTATATTCTTTTTTCAGATACAAAATGCAAAAGATAGATCAGAGTGCAAAGGGAGATGTTAAATTTTTGTTCAGCAATAACAAAACTGTTTTGCAAGTTTCTGGAAACATGGTTGTCACCTATCTGTAGCCACTAGATCATCATCAGATCAACAGCGTGTTACACTGAAGTTTATGGACAAGAGCAATGCAGTACCAGTGTGCTTTCATTATGGCAACTGTAGCTTTTCTTTGATTATTATTATTTTTTTTCACAAAAATAGCATATATAATCTCGTATATATTTATTTTGAACAAATTCTATGAAATTTTTTCTGGCTGAATATATGAAATTTCATAACAGTCAGCCATTGAGCCTGCAGCTGTCCAGTACTTTTAAAGATACTAACAGAAAGACACTCATTCTAAGTGTCAGAATTTGCTTTTGGGAATCTGCACATGAACCTATGGGAACTGCATTTAAGAGGAAAAAACAGCTTTAGCCATACTGTGAAATTAAGCTAAAACTGTTCAGTGAAATTCCAAGATTTCTTTAAATACACATCCTTGTACTTTAGGAATATTTTAATTTTTTCTTCCAATTAAAATGCACAGATTAGGGCAGATTTATTATAGACTACCTTTTATCCTAACTAATAAGTACAAATCGCTTTATCAAATTTTATGCATTTACATTTTCCAAATGTACCTGATATACTCCAAAATCACATAATCTAATCAAGTCTGATCTCTTTAGTTCATGCCCTTCCGCTATTTCTTCACAGGAAATTGGGAATTACTTAGAAATTGCCTTTGTCTTTGAACCATGAAATGTTTCTTTGGAGACTAAGTTTTATTTCTTAATGTTGTCCCTATCTACAACTTCTGTTTTGCTCTGGTAGAGATTAATCAATCTCATCTTATTAAAAATACCCAGTTTCCTACAAGCATCCATATAAAGTAGAGTAAATTTTAAAACAACCATTACAAAGGTAGTATAGTTTCAGAGATTTATGGCATAAAGCCTTCTCTTTTGCAAAGCAGAGTTGAAATGCACTGACAGAAACTCAGCAAAGAACAGAAGATACTATTTCATGAGACAAAGAAAATGCTACTGATTACCACACTGTTCACATCACACCTCTTTATTTGAAGCAGCAGCTCCTGCCTCAAATCAAGTTCAGTATTTAGTTGGGTTAGAAGCCCAAAGCTACAGCTCCTGATGTACACCTGGACAACTATCTTCAGTTCTTCATTCTTCAGGCTTTTGACTTTGCTATGGTCCTGCATACCATGAGGTCTGCTTACATGCATGCATCTTTAGCATCTGTATTGTAACTGCCTGATTTGTCTAGTCATCTTGACTATTTTCACAGCATCCATACAGATACAGAAGGGAAGCAGGTATAGCACTCTCTACAAGCGTCCCATGCAAGTCAAAGACTACAAAGTAGAGTCAAATTCAAGATTAATTTTCATGATTTGTCTTGCTATGAACAGTGAATTAGCAGACAATGTTCACTGAAAGATAATTTATTTACAGTATGACTTGAGAAGTAACTTTGAAACTAATTGAATAACTTGTAAAATAAACTTTATTACAAATATCTGAATTAGATTAATACTTAAAAAAAAAAAAAGTTCCTGGCTTCTGTAGGATAGTTCAAGTAAGTGATTACTTATCAAACAGTGTTAGAGCTTAATAAAGTAACGCACCATTAACCATCAGAAATCACCCTGCTTTTTACTACTGCTTGAAGGTTAATTATGTTAATTTTGTTTGATGTTTATTGCTGGCTTGCCATCAGTCTATCAGGTCTGATATTCATTTCAAGTGTGTTATATTTTTATCCATTTCACCTAACCTATTGTGAGGTTAGCTTGTCCGCCTGTTAACACATTTTTTTTTAATGAAAACAACAGTGTTATATATAGGTAGTGCAAACAGAGTTAAGTCAACTGAAGTGATCAATAGAATCTGTAAAATAAAGAACAAAGTCTCTAGATTGCTTGTTTTCTGTCTACTTACTAGAATTTTTTAAAACATTGAAGATTTAATAGTTTTTATTACATTTGTGTTGATGTATCCCTGCTTCTATTCCTTTATATATGTGGATTTTGTTTTTCTTTCAAATATTGTAGGTATTGTACACTTTGTCTCTAGGATATAATTTATGCAGTTAATGAGTAAGATAAAATGAAATGAGAAATTCTTGATCAGTGTCATGGAGCCATTCATGTCACTTTTGTGTATGATAATAGATTAGAAAAAAAATCCCTCTATATAGAATATTTTAAAATTAAAAATGAATACAGTTTAATTGATATTTCTGTATAATATGTGTCCCTCCAATAGAAATGAAGTAACTTATTCCAAGTTGAGTACTTTCTTTTGAAATGGATGTTGGGCATTGCAGAACAGCAGAAGTGAGGACTGAGTTTCATCTTACCCACATTTCATCTTGTCACAGAATGCAGTGTCTTTCAACAGACAATTTAGATAAGTAATGATAAGCATTTGCATTTGGAGAGAAGGTATCCAAGCTCCCACAGCTCTAGTCAGTCACAGCTCATTGCTCCTAACCTTGTTTTCTCTTTCAGGATGGATTTTATCAAGCCTCCCGCTTATTTCACAGCCCACATGCTTTGCCAGCTGTCCTTGCATAATGCAAAACTGAAGGCTGTTACCTATTTAAAAATCAAAGCATTTTTTGAATACGACTAAAGAGGCCAATTTTGCAAACTTTTCAGATGGATATTAACCATAGTCAGTAGAGGAGATTGCAAGAGATAAGATACTCTTTTTTTAAATGCTCAAATCAGCACACAAAGTATATAGATATAGCTTTGATGGTAAACCACCTTCAATCAGCAGCATGTTTCAGTTGGAAGGAGCTCTTGACAGTTGTCATGCTTGGGGTGCCTAATAGTCTCTTCTGTCAGAAGGAAATTGGGTTCCTAGTAAAACGTTTGCTCTAAAACTGCATAAAAACTAATGACTGTAACCAGCTATGTACATTCCCGGAAGCTACAGTCTGCTAGGAGAATTGCTTTTTATTTGGAGTTTTGATATCATCATGATGCCAAGGGCCTCACATTGGCTGTTGGCAGACAGGGCAATAGGTTCATTGTACATTTTATTGCAGGAAACCTCAAAGTCAGCCTGCGCCTTGGTTCCCAGTGAAGGCTGATAATTTTAACAGTGATGCTCATTTTGAAATTTTCTAATCAAAAAGTTTAGCCAAATGCCCTTCAAACTCGTGAATGATCATTTAGAATAGGAAGGAAATGCGGCTATTACTTGCAATCATTCTGAAAAGCCACAGTAATAGGCCACATAGCACAAGTTGGGACAAAAATGTAGAAAACTTCCTTCTAAGTCAAACATTAGAAGGGAACTAGAGAAAATTCTTATAGAAATATATGCCAAGTCATAAATCCAGTTTTCAGCTCAGTAAGAAGAAGAAATTATATGATTTATACAGAAGCAGACACTTCACAGGGAAATGCACTACAAGAAAAATGCCCATCTGCTGTTAGAGAACAAATCAAGGCAATCATTTAGTGGAAGCACCTCTCTGGTCTTTCTGTTATATTCAAAAGAGTTTGTAAAACTAATCTGCTTATCTTGACTAACAGTAACTGCCAAATGTCAGCTTTTAGTTGTCAATTTTCTCTTTCTAAATCAGCGATAGAGCTTTTCATGATCAGTCATACGGTGTTGCTTCAATGTGAAGGCCTTACATCTCCTTAGTCCTGGGGTTGGAAACTCTCTGGAGGGGCCAGAAAGGACATGGCAGCCAAGGCCTGTCCCCTTCAAGACAGCCAGCAGGCAGATCAAAGGACCAGCCCCAGCTAGCTCTTGGCATCAGGCACTTTCATGGAGATAGGATCAGGTCAAGGCCAGGCCAGGCAGGATGTTAACCTGAGAGTGGACCTATCTCAGTGGAGCCAATGGCTGGGCAAGACAGTGCTGCAGCCAGTGTTCTATGACAGGACATGGTTGACAAAGTGTCTTACAACCTCAATGGTGTAAGAGCAGATGGCCTCAGGGAGTGGAATGGGGTCTTGGGAGGATGGCCAATTTGGGCAGATGATCAGGGGCGTTAAGACCTGTTGATAACCCAAGACCCTAACAGATGGAATGCGGGATGTACAAAAACAGTTTTCATTTTCATTCCTTGTGCAATTAGGCTTTTCCACTCTTCTCTAAAGCCCTCTACAGCAAATAGGGTTGAAGAAATGAAGGATGGAAGGCAGGGGAGGTCCATGTAAAATTTATTGTAAGGCAGTTGTTCCTGACACGGGTTGAATGACATGGTTTAGTGGGCAATATTGATAATAGGTAGATGGTTGAACTAAATGACTTCAGAGGTCTTTTCTAACCTTAATGATTCTATGATTCCATGAAATTTCCCTGCTGCACTCACATTTACCCATCACTGCAAGAAATACACAAGGGCTGCTCCAATGGCCAAAGATTTCAAGCCTGTTATTGGACCTTGACAAACAATCTTGTAACAATAGAGTGTATACAATATACATAGGTCTGGAATAATATTTTCCTCTTCTGTTCATGTGTGCTACAGCTCTATGCGAAAGTTATAGCAAGGGAGAGAAAGGAACGATGACTCCTCAGCTTCTCTTCACAGTGTAAATGCTTGGATATATTGATTAATAGAAGAATGATTCCTAAATTAAAGCATCATAACTGGAGTTCTTTACCGTACAGTAAAAATGCCTCAAAGAGTATGGTTTGCCCATATAATATTTTATTATGTTGGTCCACAATATCAGAGGTAGATGTTGGTGGTATGGCAGTAGAGGTTGAACCTTCTCACCAATATTCCATTAGATTTTATTGCCATTTGACAGATGGCAGCAGAGGGGAAGTCTGACGAAATGGCATCTGAAATGGAAGTGTGTATGAAGCAGAAGTGTGTCACCGAATTCCTCTATGCAGAAAAAATTGCACCCATTGACATTCACTGATGCTTGCTGAATGTTTGGGAAGACCAAACAGTGAATGATAACACAGTGAGACTGTGTGTTGTTTGTTTCAGCAGTGGTGACAGCAGTAGCAGATCACCTCTGCTGATACAGATTTTCAGAAACATGGCACACAGGCTCTTGTTCATTGCTGTCAAAAATGTATAGCTAATGATGGTTACTATGTTGAAAAATACCGTTTTGTAGAAAAGAATTTGCTCTATCAAATAGTGTTATTGTTCTCTTTGTTATCTGTCGTAGTTTCCATGGAAATTAATAGGAGGCATTACTTTCAGAGCGACATATATACAACATATATAACATAGTTCATCCTTCAGTCGCTAAGCTTTTAAAGAGAGAGTAAAATTAAAACTGGCATTATTTAATTGATTTTCTTACCCTAAAGTGCCCTCCAGGTATCTTATGCTCTTGACCTTCTTGTCTGCAAGTTATCAACTCCTTTTTATGTTGAGTGAATGAAGTATGTATTTAAATAAATGTGATTTTACAGCAAATATACACCATAAAATTGGTAACTTGGGGTATAAACCATATATTATTGAGTTTATGTGGAGGAAATTGGGTAAGATCCAACTTCAATTAAAATAAATTAAAAATATATATTCATGATCCTCCAAATGAGCATATGTTATCATTAATGGACAAACTAGAGACCTTGGTGAATCTGGGGAGTCGGAGAAAATAATTGTTTACATTTTGGGTGAAAGAAACTTTTAATGCAGTTTGGATGAGACCTCCATCTCCTTATTGTGTCTTTTAAAATTTTACTCCGAACGAAGCCTTTTTTTTTCCTTTTTTTTTTTTTTAATCTTGAAACAAGTTGTGCGGATTACAGAAGTGTCTTGTTTCATTTGCCTCTTCCTCCAAACTTAAGCCCTCTTTTCCTCTTGATGTATTCTTCTGTAGGGAAGTTCCTGTATTTCATGATGAAAAGGGAAATTAAAAATTACCATCCTGTCTTCTAAATTGGTCTAGACAAGCTCTTGAATTTGTATCTCCCATAGGCTAGGGCAGAACTATAGAAGCTTTGACTGTAAAGGCTCTAACTCTGTGTCTTCTTCCTTATGGTTTCAGCATTTGAAAATGTTTCTCCTTTCCCATTGGACTGGTTTTGAAGCAGAAATGGAAATTCAACAGAATTCATATTATAACAGAATTGAAATATATATATAATATATAATATATCTTGAAAATAACCAAATTGCCTAGCCCATCTCAGTTTAGAGAGCAAAATGCTGGGTGATAATGCTACGTAAGAGATCAAGAACATGGTGTTCAAAGAAAGAGAGAAACAATAAAGCCTAGTATTCCCCTAAGGATCATCACTGCCTTGAAAGAGGATTTCCCTGAGGTTTACAGCTATCTAGTAATATTACTTCACTTGTCTGTATTGAATTAGGCCTAGGGACAACTGAAGCTGA
Organism: Pavo muticus; assembly: GCA_016647715.1. Taxonomy (NCBI): domain Eukaryota; kingdom Metazoa; phylum Chordata; class Aves; order Galliformes; family Phasianidae; genus Pavo; species Pavo muticus. The sequence goes on from JACDJE010000049.1 coordinate 2,947,236, forward strand.
TGAAGCAGAGTTCACTAAAAGGTAAAACATCTCTTCATACTTCATCTTTTCTAGTTTTCCTCCCATGTAATATTTGGTATGTTCAATAGTTTTCTATTACTATCAACAATTATGAAGTACATAAAATGATATTAATGTTTGTGATGTTTTAAGTAAAGGAAGATTTATCTTTCATTTTAAGTCTCCTTAGAGAATGCAAAGAGCAATTAAAGATCTAATTAATGCCCCTCAACCTTGAACTACTTCCTTATAAATGGTATAGCAACAACTCAAAATGGAAAGTGATGGATACTTATCTGTTACTCATCAGAGTTGGCTTAGTTAACTTGACCTCACTGACACATTGGAAGCTTTGTTGCTAATTACACCTGAATTAAATTTACACTTAAGGATTAAAATCAGTCCTGAGCACCACACAGACACCAAGGCGGGATACCTTAATTCTCCAAAACTACTTCAATAGCTTCTTGGCTGTAGTTCAGCTGGAAACAAGCCATGTAACCAGTGGCATATGGAAGTGTCTTAAGCACGATTTATGTGCCTGGATCAGATTTAGACTGAAATTGCTGCCAAACCACAGAAAGTACGCATGTCTCATTTGTGTGTTTGGAATGAAAAAGAAGGAGGATCTGGCAAAGAACTCGAAGCGTCACAGGTTCAAGCTAATATCATTGTATTCTCAGGTTAGATGTCACTGATTTATTGATGAACTCTAACATCCCTTCTGTATCTCTGAAAAACAATGAACATACATGAATACTGAATGGGCTTCCACAACATGTTCTAAGGGGTGTCTCAGGTGTTTCCTGCTCACGATATTAACCACATAAATACAGAAATCTTTCCATTTGGTCTATATAAAATGCAAATTCCCAAGTGAATAGCAGTAACGTTGCCCAGTAATCCAATGAATGTCACCACAGTGATGCCTAATTTCTGTCTATATGAGTCAATGTTCATGTGAGCACTCTAGCCAAACCTCCATGAGTTATCTTGTTAGTTGCATTTCCCATACTTTGCTCTTTTTTTTTTTTTAATCAAAATTTTGTAAATATAGCCACATACCTAACATATTTTTGATCAGTGACCCTGATCAATTTGAAAGGTAGATCATCTCTTATATTATGTTCATAAGCTGTCTAATTATACTCAAGAGTTCTTTGCAAATAAAAACAGCTGAAAGAGAAAGAGCCAAACAGAAAAAAAATCACTACATATGCCGGTGACTTCCTGAAGTATAGCTCTATTAGTTTCAGTAAGAATTTCAACAATTAAAAAATCACATTCTGTGCATGGTGCAACTCTAAATGCCAAAAGCAAGTAACCTGCTTTTTTAATAGCTTGAGGGACCTGCTATTGTCCTAACACCACTCGGAATCTCAATTTTTTCAACTGCAGAAAACATTATGACCTCTATAAGCAATTTAAAAAAAATGTGAAACTTGAATGAATCCCATACTTTAACAAATAGAGGAAGGTATGAAAACAAAATCATATGGACTTTTTAATTATGGGAAAAGAATTAAAGTCGGAATAAAAGAATCTGGATATTTCTGAAGAACAATCTCAAATGTGAATCTTTTAGTTTCTGGATATCTTTATTTTGTGAAATTGTATTTCATAACCTGAAATTTCATCCATTGTTAGGAGTCTTAAGGCAGAAATAAGTTAAGAAATCAAATGTACAAACATCATTGTGTTTTACTATACGAAGGAAAGATTAGCTTGGTTTCTTGAAACTCATGAGCATTTCTTTTCACACTCTGGTCATTTCTGTCCCTTGATTTGAGAGTATGTCCTTAACAGTACCTTTAAGCATTACCTTCACTTTTTAATTTGTTTTTCTTCCAGAAAAAGAAAAAGATAAAAGAAAAGGAAAATTACATCCAGGACTTCAGCTCTGAGTCACAGAAGTCCACATAGCTGGAAAGGAAGATCAAAGGATTTTTCAAGAAACTAACAAATCATCGATCTATTTTCAACAAATTGTGTCATCCATCTGCAAATATCCCTCAGCATGTGACTGTAAATAACTTCTTCATGACAATTGCATCAAGGTTTAGCACTCTTGTGGGGAAGAAGACACAGAACTGACATGGACTTTGTATCCATTCTGATGTGATATAAGGAAAGAGGTGAGACAATATTTACCCTCGCAACTCTTATATCCCCGTGGATGAGGAAATTATCAATTTCAAATGTTGAAATAGTTCTAGTGGCTTTTGCCAAATGTTACTAGAAAGAGAACAATTTGCAGAAAACCCAGAGGAGATTTTTGTTTCTGTGCATTTCTGTGTTCTGCCACTGTAAGCTATCACAATTACAGTAATAATTCTTCCCCTTTTCTTTCCAAGGAACATAAATTCTGGATGAGATTGTGCAGTTTTTATAGCAAAATAAAGATTTGCTGACAGACAGTACTTCACAGACTTGCTTCAGAATATTGCGATTCATTAGTTAAGATCTGTTGAAATTATTTTTCACTTTGATTCCTGCAAAAGAAAAGCTGGACTTTCATAGAGTCACCTTTCACAAAACTCTCCCCTGAGATTTCAACTATGAAGATCAATCACTATCTTGTAGGTTAAATATGACAGATAACATTCTTCTGAGGCCTGATACATTCCAGATGCAAAGTGTGCTCAGTGTACGCCTGCTAATGGAAATTGTCTCTTTTACTGACAAATCTGGATTATTTTGAGCTCATAACAACTACTTGCTCAACACATGCTCTGCTGCAAATTGTTGTGTAGAACTATGTTTGGCAGATAAATAGAAACAAAGCATAAATGACTCAAGAGGGAGTATCTCCCTCTCTCCCATTCAACCTCCTGAATCTTTCATATGGGAACTTGTCTTGCATTTCTTAACTAGGACCAAGTCTTATGGTTTGACAACGTTAGCTCTCTTTCGGCACTGGAAATGAATTTTCTTAATTGGAATTGTGCTATACCTGAACAGAATGAAATTAAATACTATATTTACTCTTACTGTATAGCGTAAAATAATATTGCTTCTACATTTTTAGCCTCGGTGAAAGATTTTAAATATTTCTACACCCTTCATTATTATTTTGAGACATCAAAAAAATAGATTTATTTACATCATTTTCATAACAAATAATAAAATTTCCTATATGGACTGAACTCATATCATTTGCATGAGTTGGCCCATCAGCTTACAGTGACTTTGGATTAAGATTTAAATTAAGTCAGAAGAAATTTTTCTGTTAGTTTCCACAGCCTTTAATACAGACTCTTGTTTGTGAACAATGCTTCTGTGAGTGAGTTATCCAAAGGCATGTTAGTGACTTCACATGCTTTTGGGGATCTGAGTTAGTTCTCATTTCAGTGTTCAACAGTTAAAAGCTGTAAAGATTTCCTGTTCTTTGCAAAATCAATATATGTACCGAGAGAGTTCTACAAACTCAAACTCACACAGAATCGTTGGGAAAGGTATACACAAATTTACATCAAACAAACACTTTTCTAGGAAATATATTTTGGATTTTTACAAATCATCAATTTTTACAACAAGCACATTTCAGAAATGCAAATGTATATAGTCTAGAGGCAAATTACAATGAAAGAGGGAAAGGGAATTGAAGGGAAAGGAAGGGAAGGAAAAGATTTCAATTGCATTTAGATAACAATACATGTTTTCTAAGGTATGATTATTGGTGCTCATCAGTATTACACAGGATTTTTTTCTTCCTTTTTCCTTTTCATTTCAACCATTTAAAACCATACCTTCCTAATGTAAATTTCATTCAGACTTTTCAACATATGTTGGGCTTTTTAAAATCTCAATGTGAATTCACACCTCATTTTGAACTAGGGAGATAAGACTTTTAAGGTAAGTTTGGAGCATGTGACATATGATGAATCTCAGCATGACTACCTACATCAACCTGGACTTGTTTTTCAACATGTGATGCATTCATTTGCTTCCAAGGATTTCAGTGAGTTCTGAACTGCGTGTTTTTTTAATGATTTTCATTATTCTTTTTCTGACTTCAAGAAAAATATTCCCAAAAATATTAAAATGTACAAATCCCTAAAGACCTTACTTTGAATTACATGTGCTATATATTACCTCATACTATTTGGTAACTACTTTCCCTCACAAGATCTAGCCACTATATACCTATCTCACACCCTATTTTAGAATGCAAGAATAAATTTCAAATAATTTATACTACTAATAATAATAAATGATAATTTGAGCATCCTTTTTTATAGCAAAGATCTGGCACTAGTTTACATTTTTTTGCATATGGAATCAGATGCTCTCTATCCTTGCCAACGCATAACTTCTTTGCCATGTACTTCTCAGTGTACAGTTTCTCATATTTCTTCAATGTTGACAACAACTTCATGTTTCACAGCATTCATTCGTAGCAGCTCAGCATCTGCTGTAGAAATTCGTTACACGGGAAAAGTGATAGTAGCAAGAACTGAGATGTGTTTTCTGTGGAAGCCAACATCTGGGTATGCAAAATTATGTACATTCTGGAACTTCTGACGTCTCAGCAAAACACCATAAAATTCTTCAGATTTGACAGTGTATGACAGATGGGCAGCTGTGATCCAACCCTTTGTTCTGTCCATATTTGATCTGACAATTGAAAACTGATATTAAGAGCTGCCATAGCAAGCAATTTGATGCATGGATTTTATTAATCATATGAATCTAAAGAACTATGCTATATATTTTTCTGTATCAGGCACTTAACTACTTGCAGACTAAAGGTGGAGCTGGTAGAAAAGCTTATTAAACTGTCTTCAATTTTCTACTTTAAAATCCTGCTTGCATTCACAATCTTATCCTAAACTTTAACTGGTCAGCTTGAAATTTTAACACCAAGTGTTTGCCTGAGGCTGAATTTATATGGAAAATATCAGCAAATCTGTTCAATACTGTGCTCAGAACAGAGTCAGAGGGAAATGAAAGTTGCATGGAAAGGTAGTGAATTAGATAAAGTTTGTTTCTCTTACAGTTTGCTTTGTGAGTCATCTGTCTTGGATACTGAATAATGCCAAAAATGAGAACAAATAAACATTTCTCTGATATTAATTTTGACAGATTAGAATAATGATTTTTAACAGTTATTGTGTGAAAGATTTGGCTGCCTGTGTATAAGGAGGGCCTAGTTGTTATTTTGTAAATGTAGGTGAATGAAAAAACAGGAAATATTTGATCAGAGACTAAATGCCTAAGACAGTTCCTTAAACTCAAAAGACTATGTATTTTATACATCGCTTGTGTAATGTAAACAATATAAAGGAGCAGTCTTCTTCAGATTTTCCATTTTCCCTCTTTTATTTATTTATTTATTTATTTATTTATTTATTTATTGACAAATTAAAAGCAGAAATATTTTTTAAAAACTTATTTGGGAGTATAATAGACATGCATCCCCATTGCAAAATTCTGATTTCAACAGATTTTCACGAAGACAGTGACTGTCAGCAGTGGAACAATATGTCAAGTATTCACTTTCAGCCACTACAAGAATTGTGATTTTCTGACTAAATCTTGCGATGATGGATTAAAAAAATAGGAAAGTTTCCATGCTGTATGCGTCTACTATATGTTGATCAAAGTATGTATGAATTGGCTGCTCGTTTTCCTTTGCCAGATTGAAAGTTTTAAGCTGTTAAGAATAGTGAAAGGTTGAATGCTGTAATAGCACTACTAATGCAACTGAAGTATTTTGCCTGCTGAAGCCCAGGTCTGTAGCTTACACACAAGCTCCTCCTTGAGGAGTTGAGAATTATTACAGCAGAAATATTTTTTAACAGCATTTGCCACATTTTACCTAAGTCAAATGACAGCTCTGAATTCTTTCAACTGAGCTAATGTTGCTATAATGAGCAATTGCAGTTCCTGAACATTTTGCATTGGCCCAAAGAATAAAATATCAAGTGAAAGATGAGAAAGTGAAGAACTGTCATAGCTGTTCCTTCTTTCACCTTCCAGCTTTGTACGTGTAATGTTTGACCTGGTTCAAAGGAGGTGAAGTAATGAATGAAAATGTTCAGAGAATTGCACCTCTGTAGCAGAGGTTTAAAAAGTCTCTTTTTCTCCTACATCCATCTGGAGAGAGAGGCTACAGGGAGCGTAGCCCCTTATGGCTTACATTATTATTTCATTCTTTTTAAATTAGTTCTAAAGTGTGAGATGAGCAAAACAGAAAAGCAGAAAAAGTTCAAGCACATAGCAAATGATAAGCTTATACTTCTCTTTATACTAATTTGATGTGCTTTTAACAGGCTGCAAAGACGCTGTTAAGCAAGTAAAATTATCAGAACAAAATGAGAGCAATTGTTTTCCAAAAAACTCCCTGAGTTACACTCTTTAATTCCAACAGAAACCAGACTTCATAGCAGAAGCAGGACTTTTATTTTCTGAAAGACCTCCAATGTCTGAGGTATCAATATCTAGAAGTAGCTGAGTTGGTAGCCTAATACAAACAGATTTTTTTTGAGTCTTGAGGATGTTATAGAAAAAAAAAAAACCTTTTTGGATAAAACCCTGGTTTTTATATCAAGGGGAGTTATCAACACCAGTTACAAGTTAATATAACAGATACACACACACCCAAACATAAAAACAATAGTGTGTGAGAAGTGGCTTAAGGGTGAGTGAGATGAGTGCAATGGTAGACCTGTCAAGTCCCTAAAGTTTTCTCTTTATTCTATTTGTTGGATTTTTCCAAAGGAGTGATGTTAATCTGGATTTCTATAGCCATCTCCACACAGATAGGTCGTGACTGTTCTTTTTATTTGAATAAAAATTATTTTTTGGTCAGGCACTAGAATGGGCTACCCAGGGAGGTGCTTGAGTCATAGTCCCTGGGCTTGTTCAAGAGATGACTAGATGTTGTACTAAGGGACATGGTTTAGTAGGGAAATATTGGTGGTAGGTGAATGATTGAACTAGGTGATCTTAGAAGTCTTTTCCAACTTTGGTGATTCTATGATTCTGTCATTCTGTGAATGCAAAAATATTTTTTCCTTAGAATCATAGAATTGCTCAGGTAGGAAAAGACCTTAAAGATTATTGAGTCCAACTGCAACCTACTCCAACCGTACTACTCTAACTCTAAGAACTCTCTGGTAAATCATGTCCCTGAGCACCACGTCCATATAGTTTTTAAACACATCCAGGGATGGTGACTCAACCACCTCCCTGGGGAGCCTATTCCAGTGCTTAACAACCCTTTCTGTAAAGAAGTTAGTTGGGCAAGGTGGGTAGTACTATAAAGGAACCTCAAGTAAAAACATACATTACTAAAGATTTCCTCAATTATTGCTGCATACTACTGCCAGTTGTTCTGAATATATTTTGTCTGATTTGGTTTGATTTTGGCAGAAATGGTGAAACTGTGCATTTTAAGTGACTCTTACAGGACAATAGTTAAGCACTGAGTTTACATTTGTAGTAGACAAGACTAAACTATTCATCACTTCGGAAAAAAACATACCATCTGACCTGCATCCCACCAAAACACATGGATTTTTTGGGCTTTTTATTCCCCAGTCCAAGTAAATGCACATACAGGCAAATATAATGTAAAGTTTCAAAAGAAGTCTACCCAAAAATCTCTATAATCAAAATTAAATTGTCAATATTCAACTGATGAATATTTTGCTATGGGGACATGTGCAGTTTTACCAGTCATTAAAATTGTCTAAGTCCTCTGCACTTCTGCTCAGCATAAGAACTCTTTCTACCTGGATAAAGTGTGTCTTGCCAAATCACAGGTCAACTGGACTAAGAGGAGCCCAGCTTTGGTTAATGAACACCAGGTAACTCCTTATAAGGAAGAGCTCAGTCCTTAAACATAAGCTGCAGTTGCAGGTAGCAAAATCATATGTGAAGGGAGGGAAATCAAGGTCTGCAGACATTAAAATAGAAGAGGTATTTGCTTACAAACTAACTACACTGGTATTTCAGTCAAGCTAGATTTTTAGGCTAGGATTTACTGGTAATGCTGATAGCAATCATTATTTTATTATATTATTATTATTGCCTTATGCAAAAGCATGAAGGATAGAAACGCAACATCCATGGAAGAAAATAATAACCAAATGAAAACCCCATATAGCAGTAATAATGACATGTAACACTGAGCTCTGAGTTAAAGTTGTCATAACAGCTGCAACTTGACTTTACTGCAGTTAGTAAAGAATTCCCCAAAGAGGGATGTGAAGTAGGGTTCTCAGTATAACTATGCCATAGAATTCAGGCAAAGCAGTTTTTCTACTAAGCATTCCCTGCCCTTTTCTCCTGGTGAAAAAGAGTTTGTATCACAAAGTTCAGCCTGTCATTATCTGTAAAAGAATTTAATATTAAGCATTTTATTTAGAGTGCAAAGTCAGCAGTGGCAAAGCTGTTGTCCGCATTCTCCTTCAGCTTTAAATTTGCAAGGTGCTTAACACAGGCAAACACGTTTGAGACAATAGCGCTGCAGCAAATGTTATATTTGTACCACAATGTATAGATTACCATACCAACCGATACTGCATAGTGTAGTTATGATCCCTGATAATTTTAGGTCTTACCAGTAGATAAGTGGGATTTCCCAACTGCCTTCTAGAAGGCCAGAAATATATATATATCTTATAAATCAAAGTTTTCTAACTGTATTAATAAGATTATATGCAAGGATTAATTCATATAACAGTCTAAGAAGCCCTATTTTATCCCATGATCTGTACTACTATGTGCAGGATGCTGTTGGATAGCCAGTGGTTAGATAGTTGCTTGTTTTCTTGATTCCAAAATCGCTTTGGAAACTATTACTCACAAACTGAAGAAAACAGGCAACATCATTAAGGGCTGAAGATGAGGATAGTATCTCCTTCCCTGTGGAAATGTGAAGCTGTCAAGAGGAAATGGAATTCTTAAGCTTCATACCTGCAGGTTCTTGGTCTTAACAAGGAAAGAAGAATATAACCATTAGTGCAGTGTACAAACAGACTCATCACAAACAAAATGATTGTGAAAGATCTCAGCTCCATAATCTACACTGAAGACAAATTACACTCTTCTACCTCAGTTATTTTGTATCCTGGAGATATTCTGAGAAAGGGAAAGCTTCCAAACTGTAACATCTGACCAAATACGTGGAGTAAATCTGTCACTGCTTTTTCAGTTTCCAGTCTTTTCTGACACCACATTTAAGTACCACATTAGGGGTAGAATGAGGCTTGTGGAACACCAATTCCACTAAAATAAACATGGAAAGCTTCACCTACAGAAACTGCTTATGTTGCCTGGAGTGTATCTGCAGCATTTTCAAGAATGTTGCTTGCATTTGTCAGGAGTTTAGCACTGTTAACACCTGAAACAGGCTTTAGACTCTCATTCAAACCAAACGTCTACCAGTATGTGTCTTGAAATATTGGGTAGGAACAAAAAGTAAGAAACTTCTCTATATGTTAATTTAATTTAAGCACAGCGCTAGAACAACAACAGACTTTCAGAAACAATCAAATGGTTCTTACTGAATTTTGCATTGCTGTAGAACATTGAGATAATGTAACTCAGTGTAACATTCTGTAAGTCAGTAGAATTGTGTAGCCTTTTTCTCTTTTACTAGAGCTGATGCAATGCTGGACTGTAAGGCTGAAATGAGGAATGTTGAACATAGTAGCTGTGTATAAGCTAGCTAAAAATTATTTGAGACAAGAACTGCAGTCCATGGAGCTGAGGAAGAACTTTTCAGTCACTGTCTGTACAAGACTATGCAGATCTATGCAGACCCAAGGCCCAGCCAAACTTCACTGTTTTTTTGTTTGTTTGGTGGTCGGTTGGTTGGTTGGTTGGTTGATTGTTTTTTGTGTTTTGGTTTGCTTGGTTGTTTATTTGTTTTTAATAGAGTAGCAGCCAAGAGGGGTTGCAACACTTGAATAAGCATGAGCAACCATCCAAAAAAAAAAAAAAAAAAAAAAAAAAAAAAAAAAGCCCTATGCATATTAGAGAACAATACTGATGCCATTATTTGAAGAGTAACTTCTTTATAGAAACTTAGAAACTAGGGGAATTCTGTTCTTGACTTTTTTTTAATAATAATAATAATTATTATAATCCAATGAATGGACTGAACAATATCCATTTTGCAGGAGAAAAAGAATCTGTAATACTTCATGGGATAATCTATGTCAGTTTTTTGAGAAGATCGATATGATATCATTATTTGAAATAACAGTAAATTTGTTGCCATGTCCTAGAGGTTTTTGTTCTTTTTTTTTCTTTTTTTCCCCCCCCTCAACATAAAAGAGTGGGTGGTAGATTCTTCAGATTTGTTTGTGTGATTTGCCAGTTTATACGGCTTTGACCTTCCAAGCTACAACACATTTAGTATCATAAATTACAACTGTGTTTTCCTACTTGTCTAAGTCCTGAAATATTACCTGGGAAAGCCATCTGAAACAGAACAATAAATAATTCTTATGAAGGAAAATATTCTCTTCCAGTACTTATGCTACAGACACACATTTGTTGTGAGCTTCCAAAATTGCTTAGCATCATGGAATTACTGCAGAGAACTGTGTTTCCTAAGACATAATGTAAAATTGTGAGCTATAATATCAGAGCCAGCAAATTTAGCTTCTTTCTTTCAAGACTGATATACTTATTGTATATTTCATCCCCAAAATGTAATATCTTTATATTAAAGAATCAATGTGAATCACATCAGAGTCCAGTATTGCCCTCTTGTTTGTAACTAATAAATATAGTATAATATATACATATAATCTACTGTATTTTGTATGAAGCTAAGACAATTACTATTGTATTGATATATTCAGATCAAGAATAAGAATACAACTGTATGTTTCCAAGCAATATTACTGCTTCCAATACCATTCTTTCTGGATATTCCTAACTATTTTTAAATGAAATATTGTCATTCTTGCTTCGAGAATTTTTCCAGAATGCCATATAGGACTGTTATTAAAAGGTAAGCTAAACGCCTCCTCCTTCCAAAAATAAATTGACAGCTTCCCCCCCCCCCCAGTAGTGTGGACATCTGTAACAGGAAATAGCATTTTTAGTGACTGGATTACCACTTCTAAGATGGAGGTTTGTCTCACCTTGTTACACAAGGGCAAACATACTCCTTGCTAGAGGCAGCAGAAAGCAGTAGCTTGATGAATGTGTCTCTGTGTCCCAAAGCTCAGCCAGTAGCAAGGCTGAGTATGTATTCACAAGACACCCACACGCATGCACACACACACTCCCGGATCAACCCAGACAGATAGCATTTTATTGCCAGCACCCACAGAAATACACATTCACACAAACATGAATAGTGTGGCTGCTTGAATCCTGTTCCTGCTTTCTGTCTGATCAGGATGCAGATTCAGTAAAGTATAAATGTATATCCTGTAGCTAGTACTTTCAATCCTACTTGCTAGCTAGTCCAGCTTGAATTTCACTAGCTTTCACACATACCCACTCAGAATAGAGAGCACATCCACAAAGAAGATAATTAGAAGCAGAGTTTAATGAGAAAATGGGGCAGACTGGGATGATGAAATGCAAGATTCAGTCTGACAAGCATAAAGACAAAAGACTTGTTTACATCTGAACAGCTTAGCTTCTTTTATCCCATTTCACCTCCATTTTTTTCATAGATGTTCCTTACCAATTCACCTTGACTATTCTCTTCCTCACCTTTCATCCTTTACCAAATATCCTATAATAAGTCTCACACATTTCCACAGTTCATTTACAATACCATGCAATAAGTTTTATATAATCTCCAAAAATTATTGCTACACAAACATGACTAAAGCAAATTAAATTCAGGAAAGTTTTGATCCTTGTCTTGTACCTGATTCTTGTTCAACACAGTCTGATATTTTGTAATACAAACACAGCTCCTCACCTACTATAGAATGGAGTAGCTCAAATAGCTGTGGGTTCACACGTTCTGCTACTGGCTTATCATCTTTCTTTTGCCTTAAGTCAAAGGTCTACATCTCAGAAAACCAGCTTTGCGAATAAGCTTTTTATTAGTTTGTTTGTTTCCAATGTGTTTATGTTTTTATTTCCTGATTCTTCTCTCTCTCTGGAATAAGATAAAAACTAACAGAGAGCTGAAAGAGCTGATAAAAAATGTTTTTGTTTGGTTGTTTCTTTTTCTCTGCATCCCAACAGATACTGATGTTTCATACAATCCATATGAATACATGGGGCTCAAACCAGTACCATGGACAGTTGCCCTGTGAAATCATAGCATCGTAGAATCATAGAATGGCCTGGGTTGAAAAGGACCTCAAAGATCATCTAGTTTCAACACCCCTACTGTGCAAACCACTATCCAAGGCTGCCTAGAGCCACATCCAGCCTGGTCTTGAATGCCTCTCCAGGGATGGGGCATCCACAACCTCTCTGGGCAGCCTGTTCCAGTGTGTCACCACCCTCTGTGTGAAAAATTTCCTCCTAATATCTAATCTAAATCTCCCCTGTCTTAGTTTAAAACCATTCCCCCTTGTCCTATCACTATCAACCCATGTAAACAGTCATTCCCCCTTCTGTTTATATGCTCGCTTCAAGTACTGGAAGGCCACAATGAGGTCTCCCCAGAGCCTTTCCAAGCTAAACAAGCCCAGTTATCTCAACCTTTCTTCAGAGTGGTGCTCCAGCCCTCTGATCATCTTAGTGGCCCTCCTCTGGACCTGTTCCAAGAGCTCTGCGTCTTTCTTGTGCTGGGGGCTCCAGTCCTGGACGAGGGTGCACATGATTCTGTTGTCTATGTCATTGATAAAAATGTTGAAGAGCACCAGTCCCAAGACTGAGTCTTGGGGGACAGCACTTGTGACCGGCCTCCACCCGGACATAGAACTGTTGATCACAACCCTTTGGCTGGAACTAGCCAACCTTCAAATGTTTTTTTTTTTTTTTTTTTTTTTTTTTAAAACGTGAGACTATGAAATGTTATTAAAGCGATGATGCTAAGGTAAATGCCACACTAGGCTTTTCTAACTACATGACTAGAACTTTTATCAAAATATCGTTCGAATTGCTTACTTCATTAATCTGCTAAATTTTGCTTATCTGTGCAGAGGCATATTGATCTTAATTACTGAAACTGCTAATTTCCATTTATGGACTAAAATTGATATAAACCCAGAGGTATCACTTTGAAAATGTACCACCGGCTTTCAAGTCACTGTTCTTTGGTGTACATTAATGACTTTGTTGCTGTTGTTGTTTGGGGTCTTTTGCATGTGTGGCTTTGGTTTTTTGCTTTTTGGACAACTAAGGGTGGGCAACAGGTAGTTCATAGAATAAAGAATCAAAGACTGAAAGACTGAAATTGAGAGAGATAGAAAGTTGTAAAATCCTAGGTCTTGGAATGCAAATTATTTCGTGGTTCAATACCAGATATCCTGTATTTACTTGCTTCTTTTCAATCAGTCTTTATATAATGTATGTGTTATATTTCTTGAATAGAAGAAGGACTATGAACAGAAAAATATTCTCCTATTCTAATTATTGGAAATGTGCTAAAGTCAAATATTATGTCTAATTTTGGCTCAGTATAAATTCAGCCATCATCTCTCTCCCACTTGCTAATCATCCTTCATTTCTCTCCCACCTGCTAATCAAAGATAGACAAAAGGCCTAGTCCCTTCCCACAGATCCTGTAAGCTATGTTGTCTCTTGGTATAATATTTCTTTAAATTATAGAGGTGTGTGATAGGAGAATATGCTATGAAAGGAAAAAACTTTGCTCAAGTGTTATGTCCTCATTGAAAAAAAGAAAGTGTTAACTGGAAACCAGGAAGTTGCTTTTGCCAACTTCACTTCGTTTGTTGTCTTTCTGAAACAAAATTTATCATAACAATTACAAATAAAAGGAAACTAAAATATTTTCTAACTATAAATGATTCTGTATCCTTGTAATTTTTTTAAGAGAAAGATTGTTATTCCTTTTAGTTTTTCTGGACAGATCCAATGTTTTATGTCCTTGTGTTTTTTTATGCATAAAGTACAGAGATATTAATGCAGACTCAATAATTTAGGTTGGACATTAAAACAGCAGTAAGGTCTCTGGATTGCCTGTGTGGTAATTTGAGCTTAAGAGATAAATATATAAAAGATATTTAAGGCTCAGACCTTGAGAATTTCTGTTTCAATTTGATACCTAAATACCCTTCACATTTTTTTCTTAATCTTACGGATTTATTTCCATTAGAGTAGAAAAACATTATCTACCCTTTAGGAATATTTTGACTTGAATACAGTAAAGACAAATAGATGCTTAAGGATTCATTTTTAACACAAACACACACAAGAATTTTACTGTAGTCCCTGACTCTGTTTTAAGATTGTAAATCTATGCATCTTAGAATCCTTGGGTACAGTACCTGAAAAGTATGGCAAAAAAGTTGAGCTTGACAAATGTTTGAAGGGTGCCTTGGAGTGGATATTTTTTATCTGTGAACATTATTAGCAAGAACTGAAAATCTTGAATTTCTCTTCAGCCTATAATTATTATATTATTTCAGTGACACTTCTACTGTAACATTTGGAAGGAGAAAGCCTGGTTTGTTTTCTTCTCTATCCCCATAATTTAGGTAAGACTAAAAAAATTTCTCTGGCAATGCAGAAGACAAGCTGTCAGTGAAAGATACAGACAACTTTATCACTTTATTAAGATTCTGTTCATGCCTAGAACCATGATATGCTACTATAACTAAAAGAGAACTACAATGGAGGATTAATAAAAGAAATGCCATCTGTCAGTGTTTTTATTTTAAAAGACCTTGTATTAATGTAGCACAATTTGAAGGAAGACAAGCATTGCAGTGGTGCAATAGCACCATCCATGAGGTAACAAAGATCTACAGATTCTGTGAAGTATTTTCTGTTGAAACTCAGATAGAGCACCTCACTTCTGCAGGATAGTGTCACTGAGAAAGCAAAGGAAGGTTATTTAGTCTGTTTTGAATTCTTTGCTTCTCATGCATGACCACTGAACAGAGAAGCCAGTCCTACATGCCTTTGGACTCAGGCTTTGGAAAAAGAAAATGGCTGACATGGAAGTTCATTGGTGGGACAGGGTCATGGTATCAGGTGTGCTCAGAGATGAAGACGTATTTTTATAAATTCAGGCTTTTATAGCAGTTCATGACTTCTGTAGCATATATAGTTGGTTCCAGTAAACTCTGAGACTTCTGCAACAGGGGCATCTGAAAAGGATGGGTTTCTATGGGATGCTGTGACAGAGTATGTTCAGTTTTCAGATGAAAGTGACACCTAATACTCATGACAGAGGCAGAACACAACCTGAAACAAGACAGTCATTCGCTGGGAAGTCCAAAATAAGCATAGGAAGAGAAGATCTACAAAAAGTGTAGACAGTCAAATTTACACATTCATGTGACTCTGCTTATAGTAGATGAGGTATAAACTCCTGATAATGCAGGGCTGTTAAGATGGGAAGATATGAATTACATCCATTCATGTTCACTTAAGTTTACCTCTGAATTTTTCCATTTCTTTTCATTAATATATACATACATATATATATTTATATGTACACAAACAATTTTGGGGTGATTTGTCTTTTGTTATTGCGGTGCTTACTGTGGTTTTATTATGGGAATAAGCAACTCCACAGAGATCTGCAGATTTTTATTAGAAAGTAACACAAAATTGGTGAACCTGGTTTCACTGGAGGTATGACAGCCACAATCTACAAATGCCCCTCTTCAGAATTAAAAACATTCACATCAGTTTGTTTTTATCAGTTTGGTATCTCAGTATGTCTTTAGACCTTGATTATACAAAGAAAATTTACTTTTTTCCTATTGAAGTCACATATTTAATTAGGGTTGCTCAGCGAACAAAGAGAAAATTACAGGATGATTTACTAACATTCAAACATTAAATAAATATGTGCAGAAAGAATTTTAAAAAAAGGAAAAATGGGAAGCTCTTCTTTCTCTGTTAGTACTGACATAATAACTGAGATTGATCTACAGAAAAGACTTGAAATGCAAAGCACTAGAAAAAGTTTCCCGAGGAGGCTAAAAATTCTATCACAGAAGCTTCTATGAAATTCAACACAAGCATCTGTTACAGGTGATGAAATTGGACTTGATCCTGTCATCAGGAGAAGGCACAGATTAACATAGAGATCCAGTCCACAAAAGCTTTCTATAATTATTATGCCAAATTCTCCACCAAACTTCTTGTTGTTTATTGACCTGTGATAGCTGGCCTAACAGCAATATGATCTATCTTGTAGCTTGACCTTTGGGAACCAGAATATGAAGACTTTCACTGAAAAATCATGTCTTCACTAAGGCTTCTAGACCCAAATTTGTAATCCCTTTCTCAAAGCAGCTTCTATGCAATGGATTACCAAATTGCCTTAGTGTTTCTTAATTTGGAGAATTGTTTTAGGAAACGCTTATTCTTCTATAATATGTGAGTGAAACAATATTGAGCCTGAAACTCTTCAGCTTTGAGGTAGTCCTGCAAAAAAAAAAATCAGCTTCTATCAGCTTCTTGATGAAGCTAACATTTCTGTTCATTGAGTAGCCAGATACATGTTGACTATTGTTTATCCATCTGTCCTCAAGTTCATGAAAACACATTGAACACGCTGGGGTTATAAGGCAGGAGAAGCTCTGAACCTGCAGACATGATGTGAGCTTTCTAGTTCAAAATGATAAGCCAGGAACTGTGCTGTGTAATACATTCCCTGGAACAAGTACAATTCCACAAGGACTCTTGCTTTATGACTTCATACAATTGACATTGCCTCAGATACTGGCTCAGCAATAGAAGACGCTGTAGAGAGACTGAACATGTGCAGGTTGTACATTTTAGCCTGCCAAAAGCTACAGATGTGATGGCTCCTACTTTCATGTTCACTTTTTAATTGAAATTTCTAGTCTGTTCAGTTCTTGTGAGCTGAAAGCAACACTTGCATAAGATCAAACATTCAAAACTTGGCAAGGAAAAGACTTCAATTTCCAAACTTTTCAAGAGCACTCCTCATTCTATGTCTGTTTTTGGTTTGCATTTACTTCTCCCTCACCTATTCCGGCAGTATTTCTTAATTTACCTTTTCTTTTATTTACAGTATTTACTTCCAGTTAGATATTACCTTTAGGGTGGACTTTTTTCCTAAGACTAAGAAAAGAGGCAAAGGTGTCATTGTATGGAACACATAAGAAAATAAGCACTAACACTTTTAATATTCGGGAATCCAAAGAGACCATAGAAATACTTTCGAAATAAACATTTTGGCATTGAAAAAATAAAGCTTTAACCTAAAAGCCTTTACTAACACAAGAAAGCAATTTTGAAATCAACTGTGGATTTCTGTATGAGCCTGTGGTGAGGACAAAGCTGTACAAATTGCCAGTATTGTTCTCTATGCTGAGCTGAATCAGAATTCTTGTAAAATATTGTGTGCCTTGGTTTCCCTGCTAATAAAAACAAATAATTTTAACTATTGCCAGGTTTATTCTGGCTTGCTTAGAAAACTCGCTTAGGAAAGTCTCTAGTCCCTCACTATTAACATAAGGAAAGCTGCATTGCGGTGCTGATCCCAAGCGTGTCCTTGAGATACTGCAAACACACTATTTTGAATTACATCAAATTAATAAGTTAATAATATTTTCCATGTTCCAGAGATGTCTCAAAAATAATAATACTATGCCTTGTTTTCAATATGCGTAGATTAACTCAAAGAAGCAAACAGAAAAAAAAAGTTCATAATAACTGGACTCCTCTCAGAGTTACCAGAACTTCCAAACCATTCAGCATTCCTGAGTTCAATTTTTATTCTATATTTTATGGCTGTTCATTATGTTATCATCACGTCCTGAGTGGTTCCCTCTATTTTTATTTAACTAGTCTTACCTACCTGTTAAACTCTAGATTAAGAAAAGAATCTTTGGACAATATCTATCTTCACGTCCAACATCCAATATAACTTTTTTTTTTTTTTTTTTTTGGCTGTTAGGTATCAATTCTCATTACTCATATCAGAGTAAGCCACTATGTCTGTCTTTGAAGATATGTTAGAAAGTGTCAACATAAAATGATGCACAGGCTTTTCTTTAGAAATCTGTAGAGGTCTAAGATACAGTTTTCCTTTTATGCTATACATCATAATTAAGAAGCCATACTTTTCTACTCAGATATGGGCACTTCTCACAGCCCCTGTCACCTGAATATTCAGCATGGAAAGATTAGTGCAAAGATTTATTTTAGCCACTAGATGGTAGCAAGACTGCATTCCTGCAGTAAAGCAGACAATCTGTTCAGTTTGACTTTGCGCCAAAAATAACCAGTACTAATAGGGTGGCAAGTGATCATCCATACGCAATTCAGCCTTGAGATGAGTTTTTCTAACATTAGTATTTATCCTCTGCATAAAAGGTTTTTGTGTTCTGAATCGGTCATCAGTCTCTAATTAAAACTTCTACTTCAAACATTTTTTCTTTTCTTCTTTTTCATTTTTTTTTCTTCATTTTCCTATGAAAAGAAAAAGGCAAGGAGGGAGAGGGAGAAGGATCATACACTGAGCATTAAAAGGATTTCTTAAAGTATTGTAATGAATATAAGGATTAGGATGTTCAAAATATTGCCCACTGCTGTCTGTCTTGTTAACTGCCTCCTTCAAAATCATAGTGATCAGAAATACAGTGGTAGAAATAAAAATGGTTTTTGTTTTTTTTTTTAATCATTACTATTGTGAAACTTAAAATTCCCATATCACCTTTTAAGCTAATAGTGTTTCACTGATAAATGCAAATACCCATAAGTTTTATTAAGCCCATCACACAATTCATTAGGATGTTTCATATGTCTCTGTGTTGACTATTCCTGATTTAAAGGACATTGGTGTTTCTTGATTTCTTCCACCTGGGATAGTTAATTTTATTCCTAGTAGCACCATGGTACAGTGCCACGCTTTAGATCTAGGATGAAAATAATGTTGATAACACACCGATGTTTTATTGTTGCTTAGTTGTGCTTACACTAAGCCAAGGACTTTTGGTTCAGCTCAGAGCTTACACTTCAGAGCTGATTCAGATTTCTAATTCCTGCAATGCATTCCAGAAAAATACAAACTATCCTCAGACAAAATGACCAACGGAGGATGAACCAGATACACATTCACATTTACACATCTCACTGCTCTTCAGGGACATATCTTAAGTATATCTAGAAGTGGCTTTCTTGATTTTTGTACTTCAGCACCTGTCAGATTTTAGAATTGGCTTGTGGAGACAAAATATGATGCTCTGAGTAAAAGGGAAAGCTGAGGAAAAAAAAATGTACAAATACTTTGGCTTGAAAGGCCAGAGCAGAACTTTAAGTGATTGCGCAAGTATCTCTTGTGTAAAGTTCTTGGCTGTTCCTTAAATCATATATGATACCATATCTGACCTCACAGAAAGTATGGCTTCAGTGTCTCAAAAATATACACTTTTAAAAAAATATGCAGCTATGAATTTACTTCCTTCACAATACTCAGTCTTCAGAATCACATTTTAAAAAACTATTTATAGCAGAAAGTATTGCAAGAGTTTGTATGTGTCTGAGTATTGCAGTAATAACCAGGGCTTTGGATCTAATGAAGGATTTATCGGGACTGTTAAAGCTCCTCACATATTTTTTTTGTATCTCCAGATAGAACATGACAAGAATCCTTTGTCTGTGACTGTAAAAACTGTTATTTAGTTAGCAAAGAACTGGATATCTTATAAAAAATAACTGTAACCGAAAGTATTTTAATACTGTGAAACAATAAATCCATCTTGTCCCTTCTAAAACTTTAATTATTTGGTTCAAATCTTTGTTTGTTAATGATATTTTATTCTGTCCTAAAGATCATAAACAAAACAAAGCACTAGAGCAAGGTTAAGCAACACATTCCGAGCTCTCAAACATAACTTTATTTAATTTCATTGGTATTTACTGCACTGTGAAAATTTGGGATTTTATCTCCATTCAAAAAGCAAAAAAAAATAAAATTATGGAATCTGTCATTCTCCCGGGAAAAAAAAATACCTCTGCATGTCAGCGTGAATCTCTTTTTGGCTTTGGCCTTATCTTGCTCGGGAAGAAATAATACAGCCATGGTGCTGACTCTCCTTGTGCTCCTGCTAGCTTTCTCTGGTCTCCGGTCTGACATCAGTGATGTTCCTGCTGCTCCTGTCTGTAGCCAGTTTGGAAAATATTTATTGAATTAGCCTTTTTAGCAAAGTATTAAATAGTTTTCTTTGCTATCACTGTGGTCTTTAGAAATGTTGTTGTTACATACCTTGATACCATAAACATACAGTGACCTAATTAAGAAGTAAATTTATCTTCCAGTTTTTAAAGTCTTATGCCATCCACAGGACAGATTTGTACAGTTTTGGAAAGGAAGCCATGTGGAAGCTTTACAGCAATATTTGGAGGAGCACATCTGTGGAAGGGCTTGGATCTCTTGATTCAGTTGATCTCTTGGAAAAAATCATCATAGGTCTGATAAAAAGTCAGAGTCCTCAGGACCAGTAATGTGCTTGCTAAGCCTTCTACTCAGAGGCTGAAACCAGATCAGAATTGAACATGTGGAACTCACAGGTTAGCTGGGGATTACAAGAGTCTTTGCTTATTTATTCAAGTGTCCATCAGTACCCTTCACTCCTTCATGACAGATGTCTGGGTACTATCCTTCACTTGATCTTCTGACTGATTAGCTTTCTCTTCGGTTTTGTGGTTTTACGAGGAGAAAATAAATGATGATGATAATCACAATAATAATAAATTTAACTCTCATCACCATCGGACTGTGCTTAATATATATGCTATATTTGTCAGTACCACTTCATTTCTATCACTGTTAACTCTTAGAGTCATAAAATCACAGAATCATTTGTGTTGAAAAAAACTATCAGATCAAGTCCAACCATCCACCTAACAATACAAGCCTACCACTAAAACATGTCCCTAAGTGCCACATTCACACATCTCTTAAATCTTCTGCTGTCATACAGTGTCACATAAGCAATAAACATTCCTTTCACTTAGATGTTAAGCTTCTGTTACTGAGTTCCCGTTTAAGTACCTAATTCCACCAAGTAAGGCTGAAACCTTAGAGTTTCAGTGAGTTGACATCTCACTTCATTGGAGGTTTCCTTGTTTTACAAGATACAATCTTAAAAGCTCCCACTAAGCCTGAAAAGGAGTAACAGCTTACCATGACTCAGAGAAAACGACAGCAACATCTGCAGATGAAAATTTGGAGAAAAATGAAGATGTTCATGTGGATAATCTATTCTTCATTTTGGACAAAAAACTCCTCCTGCATGACTTAGTAGCACACCAGCCAGACATGCCTTTTCCAGACAATTTAACCTCAATAAAATGCTACTTATACCATATAGGAATAAGTGTATATTCAGTGACTGATGGTGTTCAATATTGTACAGAGAGACAACAATGTCTGGGAGAACTCCATGTAGGAAAGGTATCAACAGGGCACTGAAAACATGTTAGACTCACAGATGTGATTTTGCCTGGACCATAAGGGTAAAGATCTGCCACGCTGTGACAGTGAGCTTTACCCTGCCCCTCTGCTTCCTCCTTCAGCTTGGCTGTTAAACACAAGGCCTTGCTAAAGCAGATAACGAGCACATTGCTAGTTACAACTCAGGCCTGGCTCAGATAGCCACCACAAATCTTTCTCAAACTGAGTGCTGAAAGAGCTAATGATAGACACCTGGTTCACCAGCTGAGGGTCAATCAAGCATGCACTAAAAAGTGTGACTATGAGTCAATCATCCCATAAACAATGAATAGCCTAAAAGCTCCCTTAAGCTGCATGGCAGTTGGCTGTATGACAGGATCCTGCACTTTCTGTCCTAATTAACTACATAGAATCATGGAATGGCTTCGGTTGGAAGGTACCTCAAAGATCATCAAGCCCCAACCCCCCTGCCACAGGCAGGGCTGCCAACCATCCAATTTAATACTAAGCTAGGCTGCCCAGGGCCCCATCCAATGTGGCCTTGAACACCTCCAGGGAAAGGGCATCCACAACCTCTCTGGGCAGCCTGTTCCAGCACCTTACCACTCTCACAGTAAAGAACTTCCCCCTGACATCCAACCTAAATCTTCACTTCTTCAACTTAAAACCATTTCCCCTTGTCCTGCTATTATCTATCCTTTCAAAGAGTTGACTCTCCTCCTGTTTATAGGCTCTCTTTAGGTACTGGAAGGCTGCAATTAGGTCATCCTGCAGCCTTCTCTTCTCCAGGCTGAACAAGCCCAGCTCCCTCAGCCCATCAGCTACACTTGTCTCTGTTTAAGGAATGAAACATAAACCAATAGAGGATAAAATAAGAAGTGGAAAACTCTTATTTAACTTGAAAGATTCCAACATGTAGATGAAGGATTATACTGGTCAAATAGGTTAGGTAGACAGATTTCTGCAAACTGGTAAGACTGAAAAAACTTATGTGGCATAGCTGCAGCTGTTTCTGCAGCATGGGAGATTGTCTCATCTCTCAAAACTCTACAGTCAAGGCACCATGAGAAGCAGAAAACCATATTAGGTCATTAAAAAGGATAAGTCCAACAACCACAGAAATGCTCATGTGTTTTTTTTGATGGAAGGACACCATCTTTGATATCCCTGAAATACATATTAACATTTTTCAACAGCTGCTACCTATCTTTTTTATGGTAGGATATAAATGTGCTGGCTTTAATTTTTTTTTTATACTGGGCTGACCTACATCTTTCACGTGTGAACTGTGCTGTTACACTACTTTCACTATAATTATGCTTGGGTATTTGTAACTAAAACCGTCTGAGATATTTCTGAGATGCCTCTACTCTGGAACTACAGCAACTAAAATAGTAATTATGTAGGATGAATCATTGCAATGACTTGGAATTCTAGCAAACAAATCTGCTCCCCCTTTTTACATATTATTGGCCCACTGAAAAATTACTGAGTTAATAATCAAAGAAAGATATTCCTATGTTCTGTCCTTGATGTTTATCTGATGAATACATTCCAGAACATTGCAATAACTCTCTTATGTCAGTCTTCAAGAAATTGTTAAAGACACTTCAAAGTTTGTTAGGAACCAGCAGGATGGATTGAACTGAGTTTGGCACCTGAACATGCAGATGCTCAGTAGAATTTCTTCTTCAACTCCCACGGCTTCTTCTGAAATTAATTATCTGATAAACAAAGAAAGTCTCAGTAGCTGCTCACCCTTAAGGCCTTCCTAAGAATGCCATTCCAGACATAAACTGTGATGACAGAAAGTCTACACTTCTCATTTATCATGGAAAAAAAGAAGTTCTGGACTTGAGAAGCATAATGCTTTGCTGCCAGTTATATACCTAGCCTGAGTTGCTGACAGTTTCCTTTTCCTTTCACACTTAGACAACATCTCTGGTCACAGAAAAAAGATATGAAGGCTTCGAGAAAGAAATGGAAAAATATATTTTGGAGGGGGAAAATAGTGAAGTTCTGAGCCAGCTCTCTGATGCCTGCTATATTGAGAAGATTGTGACAGAATCTCCTAGGTCTGAATTATGATGAATTTCTGAGCAAGAGAATTTCTGAATACCTTCATCTACATAAAACAGCAAACAAATGAAAGCAGGAATCATAAATGTGAGGTGTTTACTCTCTGCCTCCTCTGAAGTGACTTCCCTAACTAGTGACAATAATTCTTTAGTCTAATATGCCAGAGATCCATAGCACTGCTCGAAGGAATAGTTGGAGACATAATGGAGAAAAAAGAGGAAGCAGAAACCACACAAATTCAGAGCTATAAAATATAGTAGAAGGAAAAACACTGGAAGGCAGAAGAAGATTAAGACACATCATTAATTAGTAATGCACTATGAGATTAAAACATCAGGGGATTTTAGAACAGTGGTAGGTCTGTGACGTTTGGTTTCTGTGCCTACTATGCATATTTTAAGGAAAGAAAGAGCTTGCCTATAAGATATGTCTGTGGGAGTGTGGTGTGTTATTCGGGAGAGGGAGATTTCCTTCCTTCAAAAGGTTTTGCTCCTTCAGTCTTCGATCTAATGAGAACCAAATGGATCTTGGATGCTATTATTTTATAAGGCCTGGTGAACAGATATTAGAACTTTCACCTGCTGTAATCTTAGCTAAAACACAGCTTGCAATAAGGAGAAAGAGTGCAGCGTCCCACAGCCTTCTGGAATTAAATCTTTCAATTTATAGATAATAAATCACTTAAAGCTGAAAACCACATGTAAGTAACACCTCATTGAGTCTTTTAAAAAACATTTTCTCTTGGTCAACCACATGTATAAATAGAGTTGAATAAAAATGATTTGTCTTGTTGATAATGAGACTAAAAGCACCAGTAGTGGGATAATAATACATGCTTTCAGAAAAATCCTGTTAATGTTCTTTAAAATTGTTCCCATTGCTCAGATGAAAGCACTGTCTTTTGTTTGTTAGAAGATAGGAAGGAAATATTAAAGGGGAAAGCCTTTTTGCTCCCTTTTTTTTCTTTTTTTTTTTTTTAGGACAAATTTTTTTGTCTAATAGATATGAAGGAATGTTGAGGAAATTTTTCAGGAAAGTGTTACTATGGTGAAAGGTGCTAATGTTTTACTCATTGCGGATTACTAATGTAGATATTCTAGAATGAAACTCACCATTACGGATATACTGTGGGAAAAAAGATTCTCATTTATTTTTCTTCCCCTAGATTTTGTTCTTGCTTTTTCTTCCAGAATAAATATTTAGGACTTGTGTTAATAGACAGACTCACTGGCAAATTAACTCTCCAGTTACCCACACTGCAAACGAGTTGCATGATAGTATTTTGCTTGCTTTTATTTACAAATATCCCACAGTTTATCCATGTGAAAATGCCTCTGTAGACCAACCATGTCTCATAGATGGTATTAAGTGAATACATTGAGGAAAAAGATCAATTTCTTCTTTCAAATCAGCTTTTCACAGTGAAAAGACAATATTGCAGAGTGACATAGGGACATAGCATCACAAAAAATCTTTCAGCAAGGACATCTTGCATGACTCTAGGGCAAAGTATGAGATATTGTAGAATCACAGCAGGGTCGAAAAGCGTAAGTATTGCTCAGGCATTTCTGAGAAAGTATATCTCTCACAGAACTTGTTTCAGAAATTCTAGAAATAGTCATAATTGTTTTTCCATGTCAGGACCAACGACATGTATTGCTCAGCGAGGACTTCTTTTAGGAAATGAGACTGAAAAGCAATGAGCTGTACTTAAGACACAAGGCAATGTCCATTAGAAGGAAGTCAGGCAGTTTCCTGGTAGATTCAAGGTATATAAGGGATCAAAACAAAAACCTCATCCAGCTGCCTTCCTTCTAACAGCTTTCAAGCTGCTTCATCATGCACTAAATCTAACATTAATTACATATAAGTTCATGCAAGAATGCTAATTAAAACAATGTACCTATCACATACTCTTATGCCTTCCAGGCAACAAGAACATAGCTAGGAAGAGACAGCTGTATGGGAGGATAAGAGGTAATTGACCCTGCAGTTGTTAGGCTAATTTATAAAGGGAAATCTTTTGCCCAACTGTTGTTTCATCTGCTCTCTCATAAAAAATGACCGTAGCAGAAGCATTCTTTTTATATAAGCTATTTGTATATTGTCATGAAGACTAATTACTTAAATGAGGAGTTCTACAACCACAGGAAATAAGGAAACTTGCGCTCCATATATTTCTGCTTCATGCTTTACTGACTTTTGAAACTTTTGAAAGTTTCCCTGTGTCTGGGATCTGCTTAAAACCTCTTCCTGTGGGGGAGAGGCATGAACATGGACATCCTCTTTTTTCCTCCAATAGACATAATATGTATGTTTGTTCTCTTGCTAAAGCTGCTTGTCCATTTTCACAAAAGCTATAGGAACTTATTTATTTTTGATACTTCTACTCCCTTGCTGAATTATTTTAATAAAGTATCAGTTCCATTGGGAAGAGAACAGAAGAGCAAAATTAGGAAAGCACAAAGATGGGCACACTAATGGCAGAAGTTCCATGAGGTTTGCTGCCTTAGTAAGTCAAGTCAAAACCCTCACACATGGATGTCAAAGACAGCAATTTTATTTACATACATGAGACTGCTGATTTCATTCCAAGGGTTCCAGAAAAAATCTGTAATAAGGAAATCCATAAAGTCCTGCATGAACCCATGAAAACTTAATTGCAGTCTGTGTACATAAGAAAACATGAATGCCTTAACATACTCGTTGGGTGGTTTTCAACATCCATGATTCCCCAATATAGAAAGAGTGATGACACAATCCTCGAAGGTTCCCTCCCAGCAGCATGAGATAAAACCTTTAATTTCCGATTACCATTTCTGTACCTGTTGAAGTGAGTGTAAGTAAGTCACAGCATTTAGAATCAAAAATGAATCTGAACTCCCTAAAGGTGCTTATGCCTGAGGTTTTGGGTTTGATTTGTTATAGAGATAAAATGGCCACCTATGCACATTTAACCTAGACCCCAGTCTATATTTTATGCTTAAAAGTAGGCAGTTTTGGCTTAAAGTTACCAAGAAAAAAAAAAAATCTTCATGAAATCAAAGCTAATGTTTTCAAATACTTGTCATTTAGCTTAAGGCAAAAATTCATAGGAATTTCTGGAATGCAGACAAGGGGTGTTTAACAAAATTAATAGAAGATTTGAGTCTAACCCTTTAGATGAAAGTCTCAATCAATGCTTGTTAAAAGAATGATGCTTTTCTTTTTTCCCTTAATTAAAAAAAACACTTTAAAATAGTCTTTCTGCTGCCTCCCGAAGTAATTTAACATCTACCCCACTCCACTGGCATTCATAGACTACTGCATCTTAGAAAAGTGAGAATGCATTTTAATGAAAAAGATTTTGAAAAAACTTCAGGCTTATGTATGCAAATTCTTACAACTGTTAATGCCATATTTTTTTGAAGATTTCATAAGGTTTAGAATATTTGTTGTCAATTTGGTTTGGCAATCAAATAAATGCTAAGGAATGTAAATTCATTAACATAGTATTGTTTAGAGATTTCAAAGATAATTTGCTTAGAGACAAAACTTTTGAATAATACAAATTTACACAACATTTATCTACATTATCTGTTATTCTCCTCAAGGTAGTTTATATACTGTGCTAGAGCATGAAGGGAAGAATAAATTGGTTAAACCACCTGAAGTACACAGTAACATTATCTGCAGCTGTTCATACTTCAGCTGCTAGGAACACTTCTTCCTAATTAGGCAGTTACTTCTGGTGACTGACTAATTTATCCATACGAAAATCTGAATATCTTTTGTATTAGCTTAAAGGCTAGTAACTTAGGGAGAAAAAAATAGGATTAGTTACTGCACTTTTAATTTAGATGGCACCCATAATTTTACTGAAAGCTCATAATGTTTAGCGGTGTTTCTCTACTTTTCTTCAAAGCACTGGATGTAAGGTTTACATGAAATTGTATGTTTCATCTCCCTGAAATAAAAAACCTTAAGTTTGTTCTACAAGTGATTTGTTTAAAAGTACAGGTTGGTAGTCATTACAGCCTACCAAGTGCTGGAATATTTATCGTCTGTATGATATGCTGACTTTTTTTGGATGCTAAGAGCTGAAAAGTAAGTTATTATTTTGTGCTCCTAGGTGCATGGTTACCATTAAATGTTTAAGAAAGAAAAATAGCATACATCAGTGTACAACTGACTGATCTGCTGATGGACTAAATCCATTTAATTCATACATCAGGAAGATCCTAAGCCTGAAGCATTCTGTTCATATGATAAAAATCAAGTTTACTGTCCTCTGCATGGCAGCTAACCACAAGGGACACTAAGGAACAAAAAGATTCCTGGAAGCAAAGGGAGGAAAGGAATCAATCCACTCTGAATTGATTTTCAATATTATTAGTGTTAAAAAAAAAGAATGCTTCTTACATTTTGAATATAGAAAAATGACAAATGCTGGGTTAACCATTTGCTTTTCTTATTCCTGATTTTCAAAATGGCTGCAGTAAGTGAAAAAAATCTTAAGGTTTCTTTAATCTTATCAGGTAAGATAAATCCAGCATATGGTCCAGCATATAGATAAGGGGAGATTAGGCTGACTAAAGCCATCTAATTTCCTCTCATTTAATTGTTACTCGGAGTGTAAAGGGGGCCTTGTATCTGCATTCTAAAGTAGGAAAACCTTGGCAATAAGTCTTGGCATAGCAACGTCAGTCTATAAAGCAAGATTAAACAGGATAATATGTTAGTATAGTTTCAACCTACAAGTAAAAAATAAGCCGTGTAAATGATATATACCTTCAGACAGAAAGGGTGAGGAGACAGGAAAGATCCATTCATAAGAGTAAGACTGTAAGATCTATCTCTTTGAGAAATAACTGTCAATTCCAAACAGACAGAGAAACTTTCCTTACTACATGGAGAAAAAGTCATCCTGAGAACCACGTTTTATATCTGAAAATTGACTTCTATGCCACAGAAGGACTTGACAATTTGTCATGGGACTCTTCCACATCAGACTAACTACATTAATTGCTCTTTATTTTTTGGATAGTTCGTAAACTCTCTTCTACAGTTTAAAAGTAAAAACTTGATGGAAAATACAGCATTTGCAGATGAGAAAAATCATTTCCTGTAAAGTATTGCTCTTCTTTTTGTGTGAATTGCTGTATACGAAAAAGAGCTGGTTATTCTCTTCTGTAGCTGGTGTTAGGTGACTAATCTATTAGGACAGTAAGAACCTATTGGCAATTAAAATCAACCTAAGTGACATTAATTTTTCTTTCACATCTACCTTATGCCTCAGAACCTCAGTACAAAAGCAATATAACACATACACAATGAAAGACTATATGGATGCAATCTTTTGGGCCACATTTTTGGAACAAAAAAAGAGTTCTAGACAAAACTGAATTTACATTAAAAAAATATAAGACAAGGCAAACTGAAACTTGAGTTATTAGAATAATTAAGGTTATAAAAGACCACTAAGATCATCTAGTCCAACTGTCAAACCATCACCACCATGCTCACTAAACCATGTCCCTCAGTGTCACAACTCCATGTTTCTTGAAGATCTCCAGGGACAGTGACTCCACCACTTCCTTAGGCTGCTGATTCCAATTAAACCTGAGCAAATCCTGCATTTCCATAAGCTAACTTAGCCTGCTGATTCTTTGAAATAAACTGTAAACTGTCTGATCCAACTAAGAATAGCTTTTCTTTCTTACTAATTACTAGTTAATTAACAGAAAAGCATTTCAGGTAACTGCCCTGATTGAAGTAAATATCAGTAGGAAGATCAAAAATGGGGGGAAAGGAGAGACGCTATGGAATATTTAAGTAAAATAATGTATATGTACATAGATGCTATGAAGCAATTAAGTAAAATAATGTAGAGGTACACGGGGTGCTCCTATTTTATTATGTTGGCCCACAACATCAAAGGTGAATGTTGGTGGTACAGCAGTAGACTTTGAACCTTCCCACCAATATCCCATTACATTTTGTTGCCTTGTGACAGATGGCAGCAGAGGGCAAGTGTGACAAAATGGTGTCTGACGTGGAAGTGAGTATGAGGCAAATGTGTGTTATCAAATTCCTCCACACAGGAGGAATTGCACCCGCTGATATTCATGAATGGTTGCTGAACATTTATGTAGATCAAACTGTGGACATCAGCACAGTGAGGCAATGGGTGGCAACAACAGAGGATCACTTTAGATAGTGCAAATTTTTATGAGCGCAGCATGCACTCTTGTTCATTGCTGGTGAAAATACATAGCTAATGCTGGTGACCATTGAAAAATATTGTTTTGTAATTGAGAAGTAGTTCTTTTAAAAAATACTATTGTGCTTTTCGTATCTGTTGTAATTTCCATGGAAATGAATATGAGGCATTTATTTCAGAGTGACCTATGTGTATGGTTCCTTTCTAAAGCACTTCTCTGGGTAGCTTAAAATTTAGAGGCTCTTTCTTCCAGTTCACAATAAAGATAATTCAGATTTTTGCTCAGAAACCTTGCTTATAGGCCTTCTAGTGAATGTCCCAGAAAAAAGATGTAGATTCTATTGCCTAACAATTAGATGCACATGTTGACTGTAGTTGTAGTTCTGAGTTAGATAGAAAGGACTTTTATTGCTACATTTTCAGTTCAACATGTGGAATTCTACTCAAGCTTTGTTTTCGCTTAAAATATATCTGGTAAAGAACACAAAATAATTCTGTAATATTTTTTTTCTGGTTGATCCAATCCAGTTTTCCAATGTTTACTTATGATTTCACCACCAAACTGAAACATTAGCTGCTTATAATACCTTGGTCTTCATAACCACTGTCTTTAAGAAATAAAAAAAGCTTTTCCCTTAATCTTATTACATCTGTATACATGAAAGATTTTACCTTAGTTACTTAGCTTACAATAGCCTGCATGAACTATATGACTTCCAAGGTTACTGTGAAGAATTTTTAAATGCTTTTGTCTTGGCTACAGATATTAGCAGAATATTTCAGCTAGTTAAATTGATACATTCTTTTAAAGTAAAATTTTCATGTATTTTTGTTCCTAAACAAGATGGCCCATGTTTTAAAGACTCTTTTCTTCCCTATGGTCCTATACTAGAGACAACAATTCCAATCAGATATGACTTATAGCAATAGTTCTATTCACTGCAGTTCTGAAAAGCATTTTTGCCACAAGGTGGCAAACTATGTCTACAGGTTCAAATCGAAAACAAGATGTAGAGGTATCAAAACATCTCTAAAGACCTTATATTTCCTGTGCTCAAACAAACAACAAAAAAATTTCATATCAATATCTGATGCATCTGTACTGTGTGGAGATGATAGGAAACTTTTTTTCTTATGAAATAAGAAGTCATGAAGAGGGGGAAAGGGGCATTCATCATGTTAATACTTTTAACACAACTCATAGAATATTCATTTAAACAAACCTTTCAGACCTTTCTATCAAAGTCTTCTAAAGAGAATAAGAGCAAAGTATGAGTCTATGGAAACAGCTGCTAAACTTTTAAATAAATTTTAACATAATTATTAGAGATATCTTGATGAAATTAACTTTTGCACTGGGGTCAAAACCACCAACTGAATGTAACATTTTGAATGATCTTCAACTGAGACTTACATGACATACAAATACACAAAAGAGATCTTCATAAAAATCTTTTAAAAACATACAAACAAAACAACAACAACAACAGCAAAGCTACCCTCTGCAGCTGAACAATTACAAAATGACAAAATAGCCTTATTGCAAAACAAGTGTAATTTTTTACCTATTTTTTCATGTGTGATTTAAATAGAATACAAAGAAGGTAGATGACCCTGTTAATGGACTTACCAAGGAAAAATACATTTTTGAAAAAGCAACAAGAAAAAACAACTTCTTTTTCCTTAGCTTTTTTTTTTTTTTTTTTTTTTTTTTTTTTTTTTTACAATTACAACAAATATTTCAAGTACAGAGATGATCCTTAAAGAGAAATCTGTAAGAAAGGATGAAAACTACACAGGTTTCTCTTCTGCTTTTTGTTGCTTCATTGGAGTTGCATTTAATAGCAAGGTGTTTGAAAAATGTATGATTATATCCATCAGAATCAACTTAGAGAAAAATAAACAAAACTAATAAATATGACTGTAAACAATAGCACAGAAATATCACTGTTCTGAACAAAAGTAAAAGTGCAGTTTGAAGAAAAATTCTGGTTTTTATTTTTCTTTTTTTTTAATTAGGAGATAACTAAAATTCCTTAGATGACTTGTTGGGTTTTTAAGGAAACTGAGCCTTTAAAAAAGAAAAAAATAAATGCAGCAGGTTTTCAGTCACTTCCAGGAGACAAAATAGGGAAAATGCTTCATATTAGACTATTTGGACATTAATAAGGAAAACTAAAATGTGGATGGAAAACATCCACAGCAAAGGAGGAAATTGGTTTTTGGAGCCAAATTTCATTTGAGGGTCTTACTTATAGAAGTACTGAAGGAAAAATCAGATATGATTTTCCTTTCCCCTTTTGAGATTCTACATTTAGGTGTTTTGTTTTTTTCCTGTTGAATCCAGTCACACTGTGTTTGCATGATTTTTGAGCAATGCAAAGTGAAGCCTTAAGGGAGCAAAACCTGAGCTAGAAGGAGTCATGTTAGGCAGCTCTTCTGATATGGAGTTAAATGACAAATCTGCTCTAATGGTTCTACAAATGGCCCATGCAGAAGGAGTCTTTAAATAGTTGTTGACAGTTAGTAGATCTTTCCTTCTTATTTTTGAGGCATTCCAGTCCTAATGCAAAAAACAGTGGGAATCAAAAAAGTCTATCTCCATTCCACCAAGACTCTTCCTTTTTCTGACATGTCAGAACTTCATAAAATGTACAAATTTTTACTGATGCTAAGGAGTTAACATCTGGGATAAAATCAAGCTTTAAGTCTTTCAATCTTTGTAGTTAGAGAAGTATTTAAACTTAAAAATACTGAACTGAGCAGTGGATTAATATCATCAAGTTGTTTATAAAGATTCACAGTCCTCCTTGGAAAGACAAGTTTGATTTACCATATAAGTGTATTTTTGTAAGGAAAACTATAATTTGTGACACAAACTCAGGGTTTTGCAGTGAAATACCTAAAAATTTTGCCTCTGTTTCAAGTTTGGTAGCTAAAAAACCAAATGTACTCATAGTTGACACGTACTGAATTATTGCTCTTTGAACAGCTGTGCAGCATATCTGAACAGCTGAGCAGGAATATTTCACTACTGATGAACAGTTTGATGGTGTAAGCAGGTAGTGATTGCTGTGATTCTAATCACAATAAAGTCAATAAATTCTGAAACCAGGACAGGACCTCTGCTGAAGGAGATCAGTATGGGGTTAACGTACATGGCTAGAATATGATTTCATCTCCAAATAAAAATTTCGGACATGAAACATGCACGTATTGAATACATCTGTTTTGGGTGAACAAAGCGTCTTGGTCAATTGTAGACTGATATTTTCCACTTCCAAGTATCATTAGGCTTACATAAACAGTAATGTGACCTAGAAGTACTTTTAGAAGGCTCAGCTGTGTGATCTAGGTGCAGCTAGCACTGAGTAGCAGCTGTTACTTGTAATCTGTGACAGATTACATGAGATAATTAATTGTGCATAATTAAAAAAAAAAACACAAAGAAATGAGATTGCTGTGTTATTATTAATTATTAATGATTCAGAAGAAAAATACCAGCATGAAAATATGAGTGGAAATAAAAAGTCAAATCAGAGCATAGTAAATAAGCAATTTTCAAGATCAGTTGTTTCAAGGAACAGTAGAACATAAACACTTCTGCACTTCACCAATGGAGATCAGGCCTACAGACACTAATAGAATCTTAGTATCATATAATTGTTTGAGTTGGAAGGGATCTTCAAAGACTATGTAGTCCAGCTCCCCTGCAATGAGGAGGTTGCTCAGAGCCCCATCCAGCCTGACCTTGAATGTCTCAAGGGATGAGACATCAACCATCACCTTTGTGGGCAACCTGTTCCTGTGCTTCACTACACTTAATGTAAAAAACTTTTTCCTTATATCTGGTCTATTTGGTCTATTTCATCTCTTTTAGTTTAAAAACATTTCCCTTTGTCCTATCACAACAGACCCTACTAAAGAGTCTGTTCCTTTCTTTCTTAAAGCCCTCCTTTAGATACTGACTGTACTGGTATCTGTGAGTGTATCTTAGTCTATATCTTGCCCCGTATCTTCTATCCCAGGGTAAGCCATCGATTTTCCCAATAGCATACTTGATTCAACTCATGCCTACATGCTCTAGCTAATAAAGAATTGTGTTGTGCTCATCAGTTCTATGCCTTATCTTGCCCTCAAATCTCCATACCTGAAATAGCTTGCCAAAGTGAAAGTGGCCCAAAGATGTGGAGTGTCCAAGAAGAGTGTGAAAGTTATGACATATATGAAAAACAACTTGATTAAATTTAACAGACAAGTAGACAGTTTTAGTAGTTCCTTTCTGTAAAATTTCAGTTTTGCACTTCTTCAAATTTAGCTACCTTTATTTATTTGGACTGGGGGAATGAACGGGAGGAACTTTAGATATGTATTTCAATATATATAATTACTTCTTTTCAATTCTACTTCCAATTACTTTCAGAGAAATTTTCTTGGACAACATGTGACGCTTGTCTTCTTGTGTAAATATGATTTATTGCTTAAAAATAACAATGATGGTTGCAATATTTTCTTGAAATTTGTTTAATTAAGAACCTTTTCCCAAACCTTGCCGTCATGCAAGTTTCATTAGTTTACCCTGGACTAACCTCATCAGTGTATGATGGCTAATACAGATCAACTACCATGTGATTGGTAATGATTCTTCTAAAATACTTGTTGTTCCAGTTTGACAGTTTTTGTCATTTTTAAATGTTTTAAACAAAAAGCATGAAGTTGGGGCTTCAAAATTTTTACAAGTTATTCTTTCATTTTATCTGTTTTACTCTTGCCAAATAACTATCCCAGAGCAAGCACATGTTGAAAGAAGAGAATGTGTGCAGGGATGATGATGTGTCTTATGTTCAGTTCATTATGGGCGGCAACCTATCAATCAGGCACAGCCCTTGAGAAGACCTTCAAAGAAGATAAACTAAGTACCAGATACACCCAAGACCTGGAATTCTAGTAGGGAATTTCTTTTCATACATAATATAGCATAATAAAACAATATTGATATCTATAAAAAAGTAATATCAAACAGTTGCTCATTAAGATTCTAACAATAGCATTGAGAGAAGTGAGAATTGTGATTTTGTTCTAGCATTGATTTGTTGGCAAAAATTTTATATAGACTTCTGCTAATGTCAAGTGTAAAGGTCAAACTGCAGAATGAATTCATATTGTCTGGTAATAGGTACAGTTCAGCCAAGAATTATGTCCATTAAGGCATATATTCTAAAATGTCCACAGTAAAGAAGTCCAGTTGAGTCCAGTTATTAGAATCTTTCCTTCCATTCTTTGTCTTTCTGTCTAGTAACTTCTCCTCTTTATCTGTAACGTACATATAATAGAAATTGTGGATTCTTTATAACAAGAAAAGCCTTGCCTCTAAACATTTTAAAAAGGTATTGAAAGAAGTATTTTGGTGCGGTAAATGATGAAATATACATTTCAGTGGTTGTGCATAAGACTGAACCATGCACTTAATTGCATTTACTGGGGGTAAGGGTACACTAATAGTTAGCCACTGCACCTCATTAATGCCTTGAATCTCCTTAGAAGCAATCACTTGTTTGTGACTTCAGTTAGGGATGTGGCTGTTGATCAGCATACCTATGAACCCAAATAAAACCAAAGGACATCATTGTGCAGAGAGGAATTGTGAAATACACACTACTTAATACAATTTAGAAATTGTATTAATTTCATTTCCCCTCAAGCTAGGTGAGTGAAATAACAACAAATTCGAAAACCAAACTGCACAAAATACAGTCCAGACACTGAAGGATGCAGGTCACCACTCAGCAGAAGTGCTGGAGGTAGCCTGAAGAGGCATTATGGACAGATAAGAGAAACACTTACAAGATGGAAGTTCCTACTCCGCTAAGCAGTCTGAATACTTTTTCCATTAGGTCTATTACTTACTCAGATACCTTCGGTAACTGATCAGTCCTCAGTTACATTATGATGTCAGAATGACAGCAGGGGTCAGATGCCTGTGCACAGGCAAAGAGGAAAGTAAACCTGAAACAAGGTCATCATCCAACAGCTGCTAAAAGAATGAAAAAGTTAGCAATGTTTTTCCCACTGTATTTACAGACATTTTAGGTAGAAATTAATGTATTTTGAAATATTACTTCCATAGTGTTTTTGGATGAGGGATGTAGGGAATGGGGCAGGCAACACTGCCTCATTTGATGTAATATCAGAAATATCAAGTTAGGGATATGCGTAGTCATGTATCTTTATTGATTCCATGTTTGATGAAGCTTAATTCTTGTGACTTTCCCGCTTGAAGGAATTAAACATTTGTTTTGCATTTGCATAGCCATTTACAGCTTTCTTATGGTTTGAGTCTGAAAATATTATGCTTCCATGGATATTCCAGGATTTTTTCAGTACAATTTAAATGAAAGCATGAAATATAAGCATTTCTTTTTAATTACTACTTTTTTTTTTTCCCGCAGTGAAGAATCTGTCTGTAGTTTGTACAGACTTAGTCACTCACTTGTTTTCTCCAGGAACTGGAGCAATGCTCTACTGTTGAGTTAAAGTGTAAATTCCACAGAGGGATAAATCTAGACTGGCATGTATTTTTGTACGTTCATGTCAGTAATGGGAAACAAATTAAGTATGCTAAGCAATCATCTAAAAGATCTAATATATTAATAAAACCATATCAATAAAACAATGGAAAGAGAAGCAGGAAATCACCAGCATGTTTGTAAACCCTCAAAAAGCACAAGACTTAGAGGCAGAAAAGATACGCAAAGCCATGGAGGACTTCATCATTCATATTTCACAGACAAAGGAAGGTAAAGGGCTGTGTCCAAGTTCCACTGAGGTCATTGGAAATTCTTGTGTTTACTTTGATTAAGTTGGATTCATCCTTAAAAACTAGTCTGGTTTCCCCATACTACATGAGAAATGTTGCTCAAGAGAAAGGAAAGGGACAGATAGACTGAGGTGTGTAGCCTATGCTTTGCCAGCTGGCATGGAATAAATTGCTGATGATAGTCCTGGAGAGATGGTTGGTTTGGATGTCTGAAAGTTATTGGATTTTAACTAGGTTACAAAAAAATCAAAAGATGCCTGAGGTAATCACTTGGGGCCAGTATGAACTGATGTTCCTAAATCATCGTGATTCTTGCCATAGGCATTAGAGAATCTGTCTTTTAAGAGCTTCTGGAGCTCAAAGTGTTTTCCTCCAGAGAACATCTGAAGTTATTGTGATCTGGGATATTTCTTTCTTGTCATACTTGACCTGGTGTGACTGTAAGACCTTGTCCTTGTTCAGGGCCTTGCTAGGCAGCTTAGTTAGATGTCTGGAGAAAAATTGCTATATGTAAATAAAAATATATTTATATACTATGGGTATATAAATATCTCCAAAAGTGACTGGATTGAAGAGGTTGCTGATGGTTATTCCTCACAAGTCTAACATGACATGCCTCTCCCTTTGCCCAATAGCTTGTTTCCCCTCCTGTCCAGGTTTTCCTCTAAACATCATTCACATCTGCACAAATTTTCCATTGCAATGGAAAAAGCAATCTAACTTAATTCTTTCTCTGTTGAAAAGTAAAATCAAATGGTCTCAAATTTTCTTTGATCTGAGCTACAGCAACTGAAGGTTGATAATCATTTAAAAAGACAAAACAA
Organism: Pavo muticus; assembly: GCA_016647715.1. Taxonomy (NCBI): domain Eukaryota; kingdom Metazoa; phylum Chordata; class Aves; order Galliformes; family Phasianidae; genus Pavo; species Pavo muticus. The sequence continues at coordinate 2,984,669 of JACDJE010000049.1, forward strand.
TGTTCTTAATGTATATCAGCCTAGTAGAATAAAAAGCTTTTGTTTGTTTGTTTGTTTCAAATATAGTGCTTTTCCTGTTGCTGAGCCAAACATTAAAAAAAGAGCAGTCATTCTTTTACAGTTGAAAGATATCATCAAATATACAGCAGTTTCTCTGTATTTAGGAATATATTTTCTCCAGACAATCTCCAGTTCAGAGAAATAGGATGTTTGTTTTCTAATATGAGCAGGAGGATGAGTAGAAGGACTGTGACTGTGACCATGGAATAATGGACTAATGAACAGAAAAGAAGTTAGTTTTGAAAAAGAGAGAATCTTGAAAAGGATTTCTGTATTAATAGTCAGGAGAAGTTCTAGCAGAGGGAAAGGAGAAAATCTAATAAACCTCAAGAAGACAAATAGTTGAAAAATAAGTTTAAGAGCCAAAAAGAAGGGTGGGAGAAAAATGCTGGGAGAGAATTCTTATCAGCCAAATGAAAACTTTGAAGTAAACTTCAAAAAGTTGTTGCCAATATTTCCTTTGCTTTGTTAACAGCAACTCTTGGTGTGAAAGATACGTGTACTTTTTAAATGAGAGAATAAAATAGCCTGATATCATTTGTACAAAGGATGACTGCAAGCATTACACTGCTACAGGCAACAGTAAAGCTAATGTCTTCAAGCCAGCTATATAATGAAAAGTTTATCTAACTTTAAGATCTCCACAACTATATCATTTCTTTTCACAAATCTTCTCTTACCATTTCTTTTCCTTAGATGTTCTATTAATGCTTCAGAGTTGACTTTAATGTTCTTGAAAAGGAAGTAGCTGAAAGATCCAATATGGTTTCTTCTTTAGAAGCCAAACATGTTTTAGCTCTGTCAACAATTTTATTTATTTATTTTTTTCTTCATGGAAATATGAATAAGTGGCATATGGAAACTGCTTCTTATCACTGTTACCAATTTGACATTACTTTCCTGAAATACTTTATTTACGAGAGTCAAGTTTTAAACAAAGATACATCTCTTATATAGGATATTTATGTGTAATATCCACTATTTGCCAACAGATGTAGGCTGTGAACCTCAGAGCATATTTAGACCATGCTACTAGAGTGATAGGTATTCTTTGATTTCTCAAAGCTTACTTTACATCTGACTGGCAAAATTCCAATGTGATTTCAAAAGCAGAAGTATAATAAAAATTGTAATGAACACTGTTTTCACTTCACTCATTTCTGATATTCTTGTGGCAACTACACATGCTGCTATCAAGAAACAATTGAAAAGATAGAAAAGATTATGTTGGTGACAAAATAGGTAAGAAGTTTTCTGCCTTGACCAATCCCTCAGCAGTCAGTAATACACCCAGGTGACAGTTTAATTACATGTGAATTCAGTCAGTCTGCTGTTAAAGTTGGATTCTGGACAAACAGGACTACTTGATGAGTGATCCATTCAACATCAAAGAGCAGTTTATGCATTATTATTCTTTCTCAGCTCTCTTTGTTCTGAGATGCTTTATGTACATGTATTCAAAAACAAATGGAAAAAGATGTAAAAAAAGAAGAAAACTGAATCTTCTGAATGGCCGTTTTTCCAAGTTAAAATATGAAAGTTGCTTTATGTTATTTTTCTTTTAAATCTTTTGTCCATCATTCTAAATACTTATACACAAATTTGTTCTTTATTACAAATTTTTTTTCCCTCTCATTTCATCAGAACTTTTAACCTTTTAAACCTGGGTAATGATTGTTCCTAACCTAGATCACTGTGAGGATACAATGTTTCACTAGTAACTAGACACCTAAGTTAGCAGATGTAATGAACAGAACACTGCATGTTGCAAAATATCTTTGAGAAGTAAGGCAAATTAACACAATCTGAGTTCTATATTTGTAAATGCAGACTTTTGCAAAGACTTGAGCTAGTTAGGTCATAGTTAGCTTTTTAATCACGTTGCTCTTACTATAATATAGATGTATTCTGAAAATTCTATTGTTTTACTCACATTGTAGGTATCTTTCTATGATTTTCTATGTTCCTTGTGTTGCAGTAAAATTAGTTTCTGCTTTAATCTTGTCAATTTTAGTGAGTAATTTTCCTTTCTTCAGACCATGTTCTGACATTCTGTGGTGCTGTGGGAATGTACAGGAAGCATTCACTAGGTGGCTGCTATAGTTTCTTGCTTGCAATGATGTTGAGATGCCAGCCAGAATGTATACAACTATGTTTCAGCTCACAGATTCAAACAAGACAGATATCTAGTTCTGTACCTCCAGACTCCCAAGGTTGTGCTGGTCTTCTTCTTACACACTAAATGTGAGAAAGAAGGTCTCTGTGCAAGAAAATTAATTTTTAGAGTAGCTTTCAAGTTAAATGTAAAAAGAAATAACCTCCCCTACCAGGACAGGGAGAGATCTGGGGATCTTTAGCCTGGAGAATAGAAGGCTCTGGATGGGGGGGGGGGGAAGGGGGGAGGACCTTCTAGCAACCTTCCAGTAACTGAAGGGGGCCAACAGGAAAGCTGGGCAGGGTTTTTTTTATAAGGGTATGTAGAAACAGGATCAGGAGAAACGTCTTTAAACTGGAAGAGGGTAGATTTAGACTAGATATTAGGAAGAATTTATTTACTGTGAGGGTGGTAAGACATTGGAACAGGTTGCCCGGAGAGGTTGTGGATGCCCCCTCCCTGGAAGCATTCAAGGCCACACTAGATCAGCCTGGTCTTTGTGAGAGGTGTCCCTGCCTGTGGCAGGGGGGTTGGAACTAGATGATCTTAAAGGTCCCTTTCAACCCAAACCACTTTATGATTCTATGATCTATCGGGCTAACAGCCATCTTCTTCTGATTAGAACAATGCTTCTTTATTTACTTTAGCATGCAGCATTTATTTCAGAGAAGCAGAATTACAGAACACTACCTCAATGAAGTTGAAGCTTTAACAGTGATTGTGCTGATGCCTAACACCTTGATATTGCCCATCTAGCTCAGTGTTGTAGGTGACAGTACAGGAAATAAGAGACAGAAGTAAATATTCAGGAGAAAACTTCTGAAATGTTGCACTGGATTGAATTCGTGCACCTCAGGCTCTCAAAATAATTTGTACTAATGAATGCAAGTACATGATACACTGCTATAGCCATCATTCCATCTATTCTGTTTGTTTCTCCTGTGACCTGGCAAAAAAAGTCAGGCTTAGCTACTAGAAGAGAAATATTAGACTTTGACCATGTTGAAAGGACACAGATTGTGTGTTTCAATCAGTTTCAGATCCATTTACAGACAGAGACACAAGAAGCAGTAGAAACACATTTCTGAAATGCATATGACTCTAGGAAGCTACTTCTACTTTAAGAACTGTGTATTTAAGAATTAAGGTAGGGACTTTGAAGGTATACAAGCAAAAGAAGTGCAGCTAGCTGGTCATGGAAGGTGATTCTACTCCTCTGCTTTGCTCTTGTGAGACCCCACCTGTATTAGAGGCCTCAGAATTAGGGAGAGATCTGTAAGAACAGGTCTAGTGGAGGGCCATGGGGATGATCAGAGGGCTGGAACTGAAGACAAGCAGAGAAATTTGGGGTTGTGGAGAGGCGAGGAAAGGAGAGGAGAGGAGTCGAGTCTCCAGGGTGACCTAGATCCTTCTGTTACTTAAACGGGGCCTACAGGAAAGATGGGAAGGGACTCTATCAGGGAGTGACAGGACAAGGGGTGGTGATGTTCAAGGACAGTGTGGATAGGGTTTTGGGCAACATTATCTAGCAGCAAGTAGTCTTACCCATGACAGAGGGATTGGAACTAGCTGGTCTTCAAGGCTACTTCCAACACAAACCATTCTATGATCCTACAAATCATAAGAAGTGTTCTAATTTTTACCAGAAATCAATGAGACTTGTACATGAGGTGCTTTTGAAATCTCATTGAGTGAATAAATACATAAATACATTTTGAAATATGATGAGTTCTGAAGTAGTGAGTCCAAGATTACATGAGGCTAAAGCTTGAAAAAAAGTAGGCTGAAGTTCTAAACTGTTTTTTCTGTTTTTAGGAGTTATATATACACTGATATATATATATATGTTTTTTTCTTTTGGAACTGCTGATAATTACTAAAATTCGTTAGTTAAAAATCATGCAGTAATGCATTTTGATAGCTTGAAATTCTCTTCTTTTGCAATCAGGAAAATTATTAATACTCTTGTGAACAATTCCAGAGTAGCAGATTTCAAAGTTTGGAGCCCAATGTTTAAATTAATAAATTGTAGCCAAATTAATAAATCTTTGTACTTATCTCTTGCTGATGACTTAACCTTCTTTTATGTAGGTTTCCTGGACAACTTGGCACAGACCTGCTCTGCCCCACAGTCTGGATCCTTGAAATGGCTTTATCTGACTTACTATATGCTTTAACACTCAGCAAATCAACCAGCAAGTTGTGAACTAGTTACTGTCACAGCCCATAAATTAAGAAGAGAAAGAAATTAAGGAAATAGTTGTGTTTGAGCTTGGAACTTTTATTAAAAATGCCTTTTTTTTTTTGTATTCATGAAATATATTATTATCTTGTAAAGTATTGAGCTGTTGTTGGCAAGCCACAGTGCACAGTCCACTGTCTGGAAGTGTTAAACATCATATGTTTAATTGACTCAGTTCAAAGATTGAATTTATATATGAGGTGAAAATGATTTCTGTAGTTCCCTAAGGCCAAAATCACTGCATCCAGATGTTACTGCATGAATGTAGCAGTTAGTGCTGCGTATAGTTGCTCTTAGTTTCTTCAACAGATAAGAGAGAGAAATGCCTGGAAGGGTAATGGAGATCATGGATTAGTTGTCTCAAGACTCTTATATAAAGATATATATATATATATATATATATATGTATATATAAAGATCCTAAGGAGAATGTATTCCTAAGATGGTTGCCTGATTTTTTTTTACTGTTACTTCCAAGTCACTGCTCTCCAACCTACAAACCCAAGTAGAAAGTGACACACAGGTGACACATAAAAGGAAATTAGGATTAGGCAAACCAGACTCTTTGAGACATTTTTATTGAACAATAAAGGACTTCAGTTATGATGTTTTAATTTAGGAGTCATTCTGCAATTAATCATCTGACCTAAACATTTACACTGCAAACAGCAGCTGAGGAGCAATCATTCCTTTCTCACCCTTGCTGTAACTTCTGCGTATAGCTGCAACACACATGAACAAGAGAGGAAAATATTATTCCAGACCTATGTATATTGTGTACACTGTACTGTTATAAGCTCGTTTGTCAAGTTCCAATAACAGACTTGAAATCTTTGGCCTCTTTCTGGCATCTTTCCACTTCTCAGAGCTATGGCTTGGCCTCCTACAATGTTTGAATACAAATCCAAATTGCTCAGCATTCAGGGGTAGTTACCACCTGTGCTTTGGCAAGATTACATCTTCATTTGCCACTAAAGATGAGCTATTCTTAGTGAAGTTAGTGAGCCCATTTAAACGAAAAACACATCGCCGTGTTTGGGATTCCAATTGACATGAGTAAAATTTGAAGTTATGCTTGACGGTGAAAAATTAAAATATATTATGTTTCAGTGTCTTGCAGCAACAGATGAGATTTTGTCCAAACAGTGTGTACTCCCAGGACAGCAGTGCTCATTGTTTATATTTCCTTTTTCATCATTCTGACTATCAATGTACGTTTTTGCAATTTAAATATGTGGATCTAAGTATGTGATTACAGTGGTCTTATTTAGGCAAAACTTCACTCTTCCTCCTTCACTGAACTATTGGATCAAATATAAATTGCATGAGTTTGTACATATTTTTAATTACATATTTTGACTTCACATTCAGTAAATTAGAAGAACTTGATATGACAGCAGTTGAAAGAAAAGATAAGTCCCTGGTTGTTTTACGCTGTTTATTTAAAGATAGGCTGGACTGTGTCTTCAGCACAATAGACTCTTCAAACATTCAGTTTAATTCAATTACATCGAATAAGAAACTGATATGACTTTAAGGCACCATGAGATACTTCAAGTAACTTACAGATGTTACTCTAGAAGGTTAAACATCTTCCATATCTTCTGTTTTATGCCTGTTTGCCCTGTGCAAATAAATATCTCTGATATCTTGGGACTGCTCATTGGTGCTAGATGCCTACGTTTAGCAACTGAACTTTGCACCACTGAGGTTTAATCATTAGTAGAATAGACTAATTAATTCACACTGAGTGTTTGGTCCTCAAATAAAGAAAACGTAAGGCACTCAGAAAGAGAAATTAGAGACATTGTCCATGATTTGAGAAGACATGAATTGTTGTTCCAGTCAAAAAAGGATTTGATGGAGTTTACCTTGCTGCATCTTCATACCTTTCCTGCCCAAGGAGGTTGACTGGGGCTACAATTATCTTGCATGGAATCTTCAAGGGGATTTGGAGTTAAAATAGCTGGAAGATCTAGAGTGCGAGGTAATCATCTCAGAGTGAGAAAGTGAATATTTTTGCTTCCAGCCTGCTCTGGTTCCCAACTATAAACAAACACAATGTGTTTTAGGCTTACAAGAGGAGACTCCCTTGAATATGCCACAAGGAACTTCAAAAATACACAAGATCTTTTCTTTTTTAACATTTAACAAGAGAAATTTAGTTGTGTGTTTGTTCGTTTGTTCGTTGTTCCTAAGAAATCCACTGTAGCCAGTTCTAGAACTGCTTGTCAGAGACAGAAAAGGTGTATGACATATCATTCGCTCTTTCCCAGTTCCTATTTGTTTCTCTCTTCGGCCAGAAGGAACTGATTAAAATTATCGTGAGAAACAGTCTGGAAGTAACTTAGCAGAACTTTTTAATAGAAAGTGTATGCATTTTCTATTAAAGATCTGAAGAAGACTAGTGTAATCAGTCACATTTTTTTTTAGATAAACTTCCACATGCTGATGCCAAGGAGATTTTTTCTTTGTCTTTTTTTTCATGTCTTCAGTTCATTATATTTGTATCTAACCTATCCAAGAAGTTTCTAGACATATCATAATTGCATATTTTTCCTATTGGGAGAAAAAAAAGGAAAATCTAATATTTGTATTTAAGAATGATGGGAAGAAAATATTTGCTGTTAAATTACATTTAATTTCAAAAGCCACCAAACTTCAGAGTGTAATAACAATACCCTATTTTTCAAAAAGCTAAAACATGAATATGCATGCCTATTAACTCCCTTTGCATTCTCACAGTCACCTGTTGTGTTTAGTTAAAAAAGAAATCAATGCAAGTTTTAGTCTTTTCCCCAGTTTTACCATTATGATTCTCCAAAAATCTACTTAATTTAGAAAAATACTATCCTAGACAATTAATCAAAACTCTAGTACAAAATGGGACAAAAAGCTGAGTATGCTGTCTAAAATTTAAAATTATTTGTTTAAAAATGCATACATGCATTAACACTAACAAAAATGATTTTTGGAAAGCTTTCCATTTTGTAATCAGGCCTTCTTTGGTCTAGTAATTAGTCAGCAAAAGGAATTTCAACAGACCTTTTTTTGGGTAATAAACAGAAAATGAGCAGAAATTGAATTACCTGAATAAGACATAAACAGAAGGATGCAGAAGGATCAAAGTTTGTTAGTGTTCCACTGGGAGTGTACAAAAAGGTATTTCCTCCAAACAACAGAACTGATACAGTTAGCAAATATCGTAACAAAGTAGTCCAGTTTCCACAGGTTGAGTCATTAGTCACCCTAAGCATGCTTTGCTCAGCACATATCCTGAGAGCCTGAACTCTGGGGATTTTCAGTTCTAGCTAAAATCCCATCAGGATTCACAAGATAGACAGGAGAACACTTAGCTTGTTCTCTGGCTCCAGTGAGGCAAACTTAGCCTCTTTATTTTCTCTCTACAGGATGACGAAGGTAAGCAAGAGGAACTCTGCTTTTCTTCAGTAGCTTTGCAATTGAAACACTCCTCTGGGAGAGAGGAAACCTGACTTCAAAGCCTTTCATTTCCCAATATTTACCACCTTATAGGAAGGTGCCAGATTTTTCTAGGCTGGAAGCCTAAATCTTTCTCGTGCCATCTTTCACACTCTGCATAGAATGATTAAATATTCATTGGAGCAGAGCCCAGGAAGAGATTTTTGGGCTTGTCTTACTTGGGTATTACAGAGTCCTGGGCACATTCCTCTCTGTCTCTTGCTCTCTTTTTCTTTTTACAAAATAAGGCTGTGCAAAGTGGGTGCTCTTGCAGAGGAGAATCTGTAAAACATAATATCAAGATACTTTATACTTCCTAGCTAGGATCCCATTAGACATGTGGACTCAAGTCCCCACAGTTTTCAATAGGCAACAGAGGAGTCAACTTCTTCTGTGTTAAAACAAACAACAAAACCTCTCTTTTATGGTGAGGGGCTACAATGTACAAATAATAAGCCTGGATAGTATAATTTTAAAGAAGATATCAGGCATAAAATCAGAGCAAGGTGTAACTGAACTGTCAGAAATTCATTGCAGGCATCTTCATGGTTTGGGAACTGTCACCAGCATTCAGCTGAACTTATTTATAATCATTGGAGAGATGGTCACAAAGCATCTGTGCTAAAACTCATTGTATTTTGGAAGGGTTAAGGTTCTTCAACACATAATCGTGTTTCTTAACTCAGGCTCAGTACAAATCACTCAGTTTTTGATTTTCACTTTTCACAGCCTGAGATCTGGTGAAGATACTGTTTAAATTCTATATGTAGCTTTTAACACTGCTTATTTGAGGTAGAATCCATCATGTTCAAAAGCTAGACTCCTTGAAACAGTGAAAATTGTGAAGACTTCAGGGGAGAAAGCAGCAGAGATGAAGGAGTTGTTCTAGTTACCACTTTCCTCTGGGAGTTAGTGAGAAAGAAGTAAAAGGAGTTCTAAGCACAGCTTAGTCCATTGATTTGTGCCATCATTCATTTCAGGCAAATGTCTTGTTTGGTACAAACAAAAAAGTCATTTTTCTGAAACTTTTTTTTTTTAATTACAAATATTGCAAATGCAATAACTGTTGAGGTTACAACAGCAATGTTGTTGTGTAGCAGCAACTGTTGCAGTGCATCTTGAGTTAAATACCCTAATTTCTCAGTAGTTTCCAACTCAGGATATGTGTGGTAGAATTCCCAGGTGTGAAGTTCATTGGTGGTTTCCTTAATAAAAATATGAACTGCTATTTATGAAGAGAAATTTCAGAGAACTCCTAGGTTGCAAGGCTGCAGGAGCCAAGATCACATTAGAATGAAATAGACAGTGGGTGCCTACATCCCTTAAAGTCTCTTAATCCAAGCGATTTGGGCACCTACATTCCAGTAATTCATTTCCCCTCCACCTCCTGGCAGTGTAGGCTTTGTCTGAGCACAGTGTGTCGGTCACATATCCCTGCTTGAAAGAACTCTTATTGCAGCCAGATAAGGAATATTCCTCTGGCTCTGATTCAGACAAATTTGAAAAGTATGATTTTTCTTGGAAGAAAACTGAATCCCTTAACTGTTTTCTCCTGCCACCACAGTACAACTACTGATTTACAGCAGCATGAGGTCTACTTTTCCATCTACATAATATTTGGAGAAAGCTTATAGAAACATAACTTGTAAATTAGTATAAGCAGAATGTGTTTGCTTTTCCTTCCTGCCTGTCTATACAAAGATGATCTCGACAGTATCTGTTTTGTGTTGAACTCTGCACGTCCAGGGCTCTTTACACTGATGTTTGTATGGCAGGTGACAGCTCCTATTTGCCTTCTGGGAATAAGCTTTACAGTCTGCACCAATTGGGAGGAAGAAAACCTAAAAATCCACTACTACCCGGAGTTGATCAAAGTCCAGAATTGGTACCATCAATTCCCTGGCTATTTAACAGTGGAATGCAGCTTTAAAAAACTTTGTGAGTCTCCTGAAAAATGATGCCAGAGAGATGCTGTGAATCAGTGTGTTAGAGTAGTCTAAGCTTGGCTCTCCCCTAGCTGGCATAGGTTGTTGTTGGTTTTTTTTGTTTTGTTTTGTTTTGTTTTGTTTTGTTTTGTTTTGTTTTGTTTGTTTGTTTTTTCTGGGCTGCTCTGAGCATTTCTCTGCCTTCTGTCCAGTTGTATGTCTGGGTCTCCCAGAACAAGATTTGGGTCAATGTATATCTCTTCTGATTCGTACTTTTTTAGATTTTTCACAGTCTACTGTTCATTTCAGTAATTACATATTTAGGTCCGGGGGTGAAAGATAAAGGAAATAGCAACAGCAACCACAGAAAACAAACAAATTAACAAACAAAAACGTTTGTGGACTTCAAGATTAATGACAGTTCAATTATTCTGTATTTTTCCAAAACCCTGTTACCCATCTGGTACTTACCTATTTCTTTTTCTTTCTATGCCAGTAGTCAGGAATTGATAGCATGCTCTAATGGTCAAAGCTAATAGCTTTTGAATTTTTATGTTTTCAATTTGAAACATTCCTAACTTTCACAAAGAGAGAATTACAAGGCTCCTTTTCAGATTCTTGTAATTTATTACCTCTTTCATGAAAGAATTAAATGCATTTGCTACAAGACCAGTCTTGCATTCAGTATAACCTTCAAGCCTCTATCAATTGTAACATGAGTTTTTGTGAACATACTTTTCATGCAATGCAGTTCAATGAATATTTAGAACACTGATCCAGGTACTCCACCAAAATTCAGCTTAACCATACAGTTAGTAAATAAAACTTGTCCATTGTCATGAATGTTTTCATTTTCCACAGATACCTTGAAATCCAGTGCAGCATCCAATAGTGTCAAGATTAAGCTGTCCTGAAACACATAATAGCACGCAGCTGCCTAATGTTAGCATTATAGATGTATCAAAATCTCATCTCAACAAACCATATCACTAAAAAAAAACACATACTCTCAACTAAGCATTTTTTACTGTTGTAGAAAATTATTATTGCCAGATAGATTACAGTCTAGAAGATTGTATCAGTAGTTAATTTCTCTTACTCTTACACTTAGCAGTTTTGTACATGGAGCTTCTTTTCTGTCAATATCCAGGTCTTACAAATATATTTTTTCTACTAGTCCAAAAAATACAGACAAACAAATAATCAAAAACCTCCATAGAATTGTTATCACTTTCCTGTGCTCTATGTCAGTGTTTCAGACTACAGACAAATTATCTTTATTTATTTATTTTTCCCCCCCCAGACAAACTAAGTCCCTTTGCTTGTCTGATCCTGTCACTCTCAGGCATATTTTTTAAACTTTTAATTATATTTCTGACTCTTTTCTGAACTTATTCCACATGTTTGAGCCTGTTTCTTATAGCAGAGATACTCTCACAAGTGTCTCTCACAAGACCCAATATCCCCAGAGTAGCAAACACATCAAACACTGAGGTACAAGCATCTGTACAAGCCTGCCACTCACTTCCCTTGATTGCCATTATGTTCATTTTTGATAGGCATTAATCAGACTGGGATTATGATCAGTTACATATCCACAGTGACAGCCCTCAATTTTCATAAGTCACTGCATTCCAGGAAGCATTCACTTAATATAGATGCATTGCCTGCATTTTTATTTTAAGGTCTGTGTTTGCTTCGTCATTATTAAAGTACATATAAACTAGTTCTCTTGATTACCTACTTCTCACTCAAGACTTGACCTGTGAAGATATTTAGGAATTGGGTGTTTTCACTGCATTTGATAATAAATATTGGATGTAAATGAAGTCTGAACCAGCAAAAAGGCTCTCTCGAAATGCATCTACTTGATTATTCCCAGTTAATGAGTATATCTTGAGATTAAACAGCCAGTAAGGTCCTAATTTACATAATATGTCATATATTGATTTTTACAATGCTCAGTTTTCTTAGAATATTGTGTGATAACAGACAAATACCTTACAGCGTGAATATCTACCCTTTTGGCTTGCCTGAGCCACACGGTGTGAATTAATTCCCTAATCTGTCTACTGTCTGCAGTCAATCTTGAAATGGAAAGCATAGCTTATACCATTGTTACATTAGTTTTAAAAGTTATTAAGATGCTATTTATTTAATGAAATATACAATTAAATCTAAAAATTCTCACCTCAACACAAAAAGTATAAAATCATAGAAGAGAATCATTTAAGATGGAAAGGATCTTTTTGATCAAGTCCAACCATCGACCTAACACTGCAAGTCCACTACTAACCTATGTCCCTAAGTCCACATCCACGTGTCTCTTAAATATCACTAGGACTCAATCATATAGAGTAACCCATCCCAATGCCTAACCACCATTTCTGTGAAGAAATTCTTCGTGATATCCAATTAAAACCTCCCCTGGAGCTACTTCAAGCCATTGCATCACGTCCTATCAATTGTCATCTGAGAAAACAGATGTGCAAGGAGCACATGAAAGTGCTTGTGCCTAACAGAGAATTTCCCAAATTGGATCAGACAGAGGCGTCTCTTTCTGTGGCCTGCGCACCCAGTTTATAAGAGGAAAAGAGTGCAGTGCAAACAGTCTCTGAAACTCTTGCATTTACATTTTCTGCGAATATCTCCATTCTTCCTATTGAGATTTTGCATCACTTTCTGTTGCCTGTTCACATCTGCAGTATGGAACAAACCCCAGGCTTTGGATTTTAGGTTCATACTTACAAAGATATTCAAAAATTGAGGAGAATCACTGTGTTAAGTGCTAGTAGGTTCCTACATTCTTCATTAGATTTATTCCATTTTTTTCAGAAACAGAAGAGAATCAAACTGATGTATTCAATGAGTCCACAGAATAAGATTCTTCCTTACAAGTGTTTTGATGCATATGAAGTATTTTAAAGCACCTCACGAATTTGAGATGTTTTCATTTCCTTAAATGATACTGTGAAAATTAAGATTTGCAAACACTTGCAGCCTTCATGTTCCTTAAATGACGTCAGTCTTACTTTAGAAGAAAAAAGATTGGAAATTATCTCAAATATAAAATTAAAACAATGATTAAACTTCTCAAGTTTCTTGTTCATTTAAAAATATTTGCACAATCCATACTCACAAGCGTATTTTGTTATTTTTTAAGTTATCTAGTTTAGTTATCTGATTGCTAGTATTCTTATTTATGTGACAGCCAAAATTCTAGTCTCACCTGTCTGCACAGGATTTTTCTTTATAGCTACTTCAGATCTTTTCCTGAAAAAAATTAATGACTTGTCTGTCTTTTCTCACTGAAAGAATTTCTGTTAGTTAACTCTGCAGAGGAAGGAAGTATCTTCTAGCAATTAAGGATCAGATCCAAATCTAGCTGAAATGAAGAGTACAACTAGTTCAGGATTTTTTTTAATCTTTTTTTGGTGAAATGTTTTCATCAGGAAATTCCAATTCATTAATGCTTTTCAAACGAGCATGCTGATTTTGATAAATCTTTCATTAGAAAAGTCTTCTTGGATGCAGTCCACAAATTTTGGTCAAAACCAGGAACAGACATGCTTGTCTCCAAGTTACCAGGATGTCAGTGGCTACAGCAAACACCCATTGTCTGCAAGAAATGGATTCAAATTCTTCCTTTGCAGCAGACAACACAGCTATCTGAGCTTGTTTCTCTTATCCTTCAGTACGACATAAGTATCTGCAGTTATTTACCATTACTTACCTTCATCCCAGTGCGTAAAGTTTTATTTTCAGCATCTTTAATTTCTTGTGAGAAAACGAGGGAAAAAAACAAAAACAAAAACAAAAACAAAAAANCACTTTTATTTTCTCCAGAAGAGATGAATCTTCCTCAGTGCCTGGTTCATATTTTAGTTTCAGTATCTGTTGGCAGACCATGACCTACCAAACCCAGGCTTAGATTCTGTTTACATCCAGAGCTGCTGTCGTGACTTGGTGTATTTCTATTTGCCAGTCATTCTAATTTCCTCCGTTTAAATTTATAAAATCATAATAAATGAAATGACCTTCTGGTGCACTGTCTTCTGGTCTGTCTTTAAGCTGATAATTTATCATTTTTGCATTTTTGCAGGGAAATTTGAAGGAGAACATTTTAGAAAAATACCAAAGAATTGCACTGACAGTTGTTTGGCAACGGAGGATTAACAATTCATTGCAAGAAAATGCAAACGAAGCAATAGGTATGGGAGGAATAGAGCGCATATAAAGAAGTCGCAGATCAGACTGTGTGGTCAAGAGGGGTAAGAGGAGCACTTGCTATTAAGGATACCCTTCCTACCCTTCCTGTCCCCTTCTCTCATCCCTTCTGTAAGAGTTCTCACCCAGGAAACTTGCAGGCTTGGAGGGCATGTTGAAACAACTCCTCTGCCACTTCAGATGTCTGCCTATCAAGAGCTACTTTTTGCAGACAGTGTTCACTAGAAAATTTAAGTGTACCTAAGAAGTGCAAGTGAGGGGGATGTACTAACAAGGGTCCATCACAAACTATAGCATAACTTAGTGCTTACTGGGAAAGTGGCTTTGATCAGAAGTTAAGCCCTACCTATTCAAAATACCGTCCTTGCTTTTCTCTTTCCTACAGATACCTCTTCTGAAGTTCCTTCAAAACAACACAGAGACAAGAATGCATATTTATTATATTTTCTTCAAAGAATCTCATTAAACTTATGAAGTTATAAGGTTGAGTCTAAAAAAATACTGACAAGCCACGTAATTCTGCCTTACAATTAACTTCTCACTCAACAGATTCTTCCAACCCCCAAGGGATGTGCTCAAGTAAACCGTAACCATCAAGAAAGTGAAACAAGACTGTGCAGCAAAACAGTGGAGTGAATGAGATTAACATAAAGCCAATGTAAAGCAAAGTAGATGAGAAACCGGCAGATAAATGAAGGGCTGAACAACATTTTGGGATGGGTGAGTGGGAAGGGAGAGTCCTTAGGACTTTCCTAATGCGTTTTGAATCTCTACTGATCAGCATTTTTCTGGGTCCTTTTTTTTTTTTTTATGCTGTCTACTAAGAGTGAGACAGTGTGAGATGAATCAAGCCCATATGTGGTGCTTAGGCCAGTGCTGGGAATTATCACCAGGTAATTAAAGAACAAATTGTTATCAGTTACAGTCAACATGGGTTCATTAAGAGAAAGTCCTGCCTTAGTAATTTGATCTTATGTGATAAAATCACACATTTGAAGGATGAAAGGAAGATAGTGGATGCAGTATTTGATACTGTTCCTCATAGCAATCTTCTGGATAGACCATGCCGGTGTGAGATAAACAGGCTCATTCTACACTGCGCGATGAACTGAACTGGCTGAATGGCAGAGCTCAAAGAGTTGCAGTAAATGAGGCATCAGGCTGGCAGCCAGTCAACAGTGGTGCTCTCCAGGGTTTAATTCTAGGGCCAATCCTGTTCAATATTTTTACCAGTAATCTGGATGCAGGAGTGGAATGCATCCTTAACAAGTTTTCTAATGATACTAAAATGAGAGGTGATTTTAATAACCAGGAAGGATACCTGTTCAGCCTTGCTGAAGTATCTAAACAAATTGGAGGCCTGGACAATCATCACCGGCATGAAGCTGAACAAAGTTAAATGCTGAGTGCTGCATCTGAGATGGAGTAATACTGAGCACAAGCACAGACTCAAGATGAGCAGCTAAGAGCAGCTCAGCAGGAAGGGACCTGAGAGTGCTGGTGACAGCAGCTCACCATGAGCCAACAGTGTGCCCTGGCAGCCAAGAGAGCAAATCGCATTCGTGGGTGTATTAAATGCAGAACGGTCAGGCAGTCAAAAGAGGTTATTATTCCCCTACATTTAATGTTGGTAGCCTCATTTTGAAAGTGTGAGCATTCTGGGCTCCATAATATGAAAAGTTTGTTAAGGTACTTGAAAGCAACCAGAGAATGGCAACAAAGTCATTAAAATGTCAAAAGGCATGTCCTGGGAGGAGAAGCTGCAAACAATTGGGTTGTCTAATTTGGAGAAAAGAACGCTGAGGTGTGACTTCATTGCTCAGGTGCTGGTCTCTTCTCCCTGGTAACAGATGATTGGACATGTGAAAACAGCTGTGCCACATGAGAGTCAAAGTGGATATTAGGAAAAACGTATTTACTGTGTGGGTGATCAAACACTGCAACAGGCTTCTCCAGGTCTGTCAGTGTTCACAAAGCATTTGGATAGTATCCTTAATAATATGTTTTAATTTTTGTTTAGCCCAGAAGAGCTCAGGTAGTTGAACTTGTTAATCTTCATAGGTCTCTTCTGACTGAACTATTCCATCCTATCCTATCCTGTCCTGTCCTGTCCTGTCCTGTCCTATCCTATCCTACCCTACTCTAACCTACCCTACCCTATCTTATTTTTAGATTCAGTGGACTTTGCACCAGCCCAGCACAATGGCCCTACTGATCTTTCAGGCGGTTAATCCAAAATTTATACAAAGTTTTGTCTTAAACTCACTAATACTCTCTTTATGAAGGTTAAAATATGATTTTTCTATTCATTTACTCAGCTTGAATTCCCTTAAGATGAAGGACTGGATGTTTGGATTATTACAGCATCCTTTCCTTTGGCCTCCAGACTTGCAACTTGCTGTGCTGAGATCTGTTCGGAACACTGCACATCATTCCTATGCTTTTACTGTAAACATTTCCTTTTCATCCTGTCACTGAGTTTTCCTTCTTTACCAAGTTTAACAGAAGCTGCTTGTATTCAATTTCAAGATCTTTTCCAGGTTTATGGACTTTTTCCTCAATCATTACTTAAATGTTAACTCTGCAGTCATCCAGTGATTTTCTTCACTACTTGTTTACTTTCAGCCAAGAGCCTTCATACTTCTACTCTTTTTCCATGAACTTCACATTATTTTCAAATTCTTTTTATAAACCATGCTCTATAACATCAGAACAGTTTTTGGTACAGCAGTTTATCTGAGGTCCTTCACCTTTCATATGACTGAAATACAATTACTGTTATCTCCTAACTCACAACGGGTTCTGTTATGTGGCCTATTAAGTGCTTTTAATGGGCATAAATGCAGTAACATGGTAGATGGGCATGCAGGGTGATTAAAACGTTGCATTTTCTTTCACTTCTCCCAGTAGGATAAGCTAGAATTTTGGTCCAATGATACAGCATATTTTGGTGTGATGCTATGTTAAAAAGCAACTGGGAATGAACTTCCAGAAAAATCCATTCAGCCAACAACACATTTATCCTCAACTCAAAGTAGACTGTGAAGAAGGTAAATGGAGCAGACTGGCAACTAAATGGATGGTTCAGGTGGCTCAGATAGGTCCTGTGTCTTGGGATTAGAGACTGCTTCTTTTTTTTTTTTTTTGCGTGTGGAGAACTTAATGCGTTGGAGTTATGGTCTATGACAGCAGTGGATTATTAAAAAAAAAAAAAAAAAAAAAAAAAAAAGCACTGTCCTATGAAGACTTTATGCAATGCCAATACTTCCTTTCAGTTTTTCACTAATATATTGCCTTTACGAAGAGCTTGTGTCAGAGTCCTTCAGAGGCGATAGAAATACTGTCTTGTGCAGATGTAGATATAATTGCTTACTAAAGGTTCACAAAGCTCTACATAAAGCTCCTGGGTCATGCAAGGCCAATTGTGTTAATTTTTATGCTGAAAATTTTCCCTATTGGCAACCACAAACTTTTTGTTATCAAATTTTACCCACTTCAAATTTAGGTGTGCTGTGCTGTTCATTTACACTTTTCTCATAGTCAATGAAGAGGATCGATCATCTCTAAAAAGCAACTGTTCACATTATATGATTTGTGGGATAAATTCCTCTAAACAAGGGGAAACAGCATACTCATGTAGGTTAACTAATGTAACTTAGTCTCTCTATATTATTTGGCAGCATGAGTGGAGCATCAGGCTGTATGATTCCCTTACCTCTGCAAAAGATTCAGAGTGAAATCCTGGCTCCACTAAAGTTAGTATACAGCTAGTCATTTAATTTAGTGAGACCAGAAAGGAAACCAACACAAGAATTTAAGTCATGTTGTACCACAGCATGTCTTTCCAAACAATTCCTATGTAGAAAAAAAAGATAGCTTCTTAAAAAGATGTTCAGTATTGTAAGAGGGCCAAACGAATCAGAGTTAATGGCAGTTAACAGTGTTACAAATTGTATTACCTGAGTAAATCTTAACTTCCCCATTTTATAATAAATTTGTCAGCATTAACTTTTACACTATTACAAGAAATGCATGTAGTAAAAAGTAAAAGTACAGGAGTGTTTGATATTTTCACATGCTTTTCCAAGTGTAATATACAATACATAAACGTTTGAAAGAGGTACAGAAAAGTCAAAATAGTAGCTCTGGCTAGACTGTGCAAAGTAAAAAATCATGCCAAATCCAACAGAAAATCTAAACCTCAGATTATCCCACTAAGGAAGAACCATCATTGTAAGAATAATCAGAGGCCCTTGGAAAGTCAAGTTGATCTGCAAAGAGTATATGGAGATGAAATAATGCAATTTCCATTGACTCATAATTAAAAACACTGATACAGTCACCATATCCAATCTTTGGATAACATAAGAGGAGTTATCTGGCTAAACTATGACATTTTTCTTCATCAATTAATTATTACAAAAACAATTTTTGAAGCAGTGATGCATATCAGCTAGTGTTGGATGAATAGCACTCACTACAGAGCTTGTGTACCTGGAGTAGGTAACAGGTGGCCTTTCCCAAAGACAAAATGTCAGAACAAATCTACCATTTAAGCTATCTAAAATGGAAATGTACAGTTAGTAGCACTTGGCCTTTCATGTACTAAACCCTTGATATAATCCCAAACTCAATAAAACTGTCACACTATTTTTTCTACCCACTTCTAAAAAGATATATGTTAATTAAAACAAGCAGTGTGTAATAGAATGCAGAAATTGCTCAAGTGTGCTCATCACATTTCAGAGATGACATTTCCTCCAGATTGTTGCTTTACAGTCACACATTGGGTTTCTAAATCTTAGATTATAATGGGTGTATGCAAGCTGCTGGCTTCTCTCTGCAGTTCAGAAAGGACTGACTGTACAACAAAGTTTGGCTCAAGTCTTCATTCCACTTTAATTTTTTCCAAATCTCAGAGCTGGATCTATGCCACTGAGCTTTGTCTGTCCTCCAGAAGTACCTCCTCCATGAACCATTTGATAAGAGAAACTCAGTTTTAGCAGAAAAGGTGACTTGCATCATATAAACACCTTTCTCCAACTGATATATTTTTTTATCTTTGTTGGAATTAGGGAGGAATTTATAAATAAAATGTTGGTTCTAGATAATATCTCAAATACATTTTTTCCATCATTTAAATAAAAGGGAGAAAAACCTTCAGCGTAAAAGACTGAAAATTTCCCATCTCATCTCTTACCACTCTTCAGTTAAAGAACCTATTGGCTAGCTCATCCATACTGATGATTAATAGCATTTCTACCACAGATGTAGATTTTTTTCCCATTTGATTAAACAAGACTGGAGGTTTGCAGGTTCAAGTGTTAGTTTCCTGAAGATATTTTATGCAATACTTAGTGGCTAGACAGCAAAACTGAAATTAAAAAAAATGTTGATATATTTATGTTGATATATTTTTCTTTTTTCTTTCTTTTGGTATTCCTCAGTGAAAGTGACAGGCCCAAATTTAAATCCACAACTCCTCTTTATTATATAGGCTGATTTTATGTGCTTAATATTTGGCAGTATTTTTTCATGATACGTTCAAGCTGTTTAGTATTTGATTTTCATTGAACAAGACCAGTATCTAATGGCAAAAGAACTTTTTCCTTCTATTAACCAAAGTGAAATATATGTAATGCTGAAACTCTAGTTGATTTAGTAGTTCATTTCCATAATTATAGCAGATTGATTTGCTTTGCTGATTATATGTACACTTTTTGAAAATATGAACCATAATGTTTCGTCATACAATGGTGGTTAGTCACATACAGATAATTGTCTCAGACTTGGTGTTTATCCATTCCCAGAGGTGACCCAAGGATCTAGATTCTGTTAAATCCTGAAAAAAAAAAACAAAACCCTCACTGGAGTTAATGAGTTCACCACAGAAAACTGGAGTTTCAATTTTATTTTTATTTTTTAATTAAGATTTAAAAGTGATCTCAGATACTTTACTGTAGATTCATACAGAGGATATAATCTCACATGGGCATTTCCCATAATAGGAAGTGAAAAACGGACTCTTGTCTCCTCCTCCCACAGAAGTCCAAAGTATTTCACCTTTTTTACATTTATATTTATAATGTTATTTAAGCCAAAGACAAAATTAGCTGAAATTAAATCAACTATGGTGGCATCTCCACCACATCTTAACATCTCTTCTTACCATTTTCATCCAGGCTAGGGGAAAATGGGTAAATCTTTTTATTTTTTACTAATAAGCATCATGTTTAGCTGAGGTTTAGAATGGCTATTTTTGATGTTTCTCTTCTTTTGATCTTTTCTTTCTGTCCTCAGCTTCCACTTGTTTGAGAAAGGTAACAGTGGAGGGATATAAAGTGAGAATTACATATTCTACTCTCTAATCTGTTTGTTTACTCTACTGTACAATGATATCCTGCCTATTTTTATTCCTCTTTGGCATTACACTAAGGTTAGAACCAGAAAGAGCTCAGATTAGTTCTCAGAATAGAATTCATATTGCTTTTATAGAGTCCAAAGTTTTCTTTGAAACAGCAGTAATAAAAAAAAAGATTAAAATAAGCTCCAGAAAAGTAACTGAGTAAATGTAGTTGATGGGGAGATCTAGGCAGCAGGAAACATTAGAAATATAAGCTGTATGTTGTCTGTAATATTACCTCCATCTGGAGCTTAAGTGCATTACTCCCAACTTCTGTGGTTGCATATTTACTAGTAAGCAAAATAAGCCACAAACCATTCTGTGATCCTAATATGAACTGATATATGACATTTCAGCTAAACTCTCTTTCCCCATCTACAGTACGGTCACAACAGGATGGTGTATTTGCCTATGCAAGATCTTGAATCACACTTGGGTATTGTCTGCAAGAGTGTTACTTGGTCCATCTGAAAAATTTCAACTATTCCTACCACTGATTTGACTGTGTTATTGTGGGATAGCACTTGGGCTCATTCCTTGTCTTTGTTATATTCACTAGCATAGACATACATTGTAAGAGTACCTACATCACCTCAAAATTAAGAAACCAAATTTATTTTCTGTTAAACAATCCCTCTACTTGTAGTGCTACTTTTTCAGTAGATGACCACAGCCCACCTCATATCCTCTTGTTTAGAAAGTCAAGTTGATGATCTCTACTTTTCTGTGATAAGACCTTTGTAAATTTCAGCCTATATTAGCCGTATTTTGCCAGCCACCTACTGCAGTGTTCTCATCTGCATGGCCTGAAGTTGTTGATCGTATCTCTTCCCTTCTTGCCCAACTTTGTTTGGACTGATCAAATTAGGATCTTTTCCCTTTAGGTCTTTTGTTTTCTTGACATTTATGTGTAGCATTTCATAAGAGAAAGGAAAAACTGAGTAATTGCAGGATGAAAAATGTGAATAGAGTAATCCCTCAGGAGAATGGAGAAGGTCACAGCTCACTTGCCCCTCCCCCCTTGTCAACAACTCCTCTATCAAAGATTTGGATATTATGTTAAAGTAATACCTGATTCCAATTGACCAGAAGAGGAGGAAAGAGGATCCAAATAATGACACATCTGTCATCTGACCTTGATAGAATGGATTGTCTTGCGTGCCATCACATGGTGCATACAGGACAACCAGTGGATTATCAGCATGGGTTTATGAAAGGCAGGTCCTGCCTAACCTGGTCTCCTTCTATGACGCTTTATGGATGAAAGAATGGCCGTGGATGTTATGTACTTTGACTTTGGTGAGGCATTTGATACTGTTTCCCACAGGCTTCTCCTGGAGGTACTGGCTGCTGGTGTCTTGGATGGAAATAGTCTTTAGTGTCTAAATACACTGTCTGGATGCTCAGGCCCAAAGGTTTGTTGTGAATGGAATTAAATATTGTTGGCAGCTGGTCACAAATAGTGCTCCTTATGGCTTAGTCTTGGGGCCAGTTTTGTTTAATATTTTTATTAAAGATCTAGATGGTGTTGAATGTATCCACAGTAAGTTTGCAGATGTGCAGGACTGTTGATCTTCTTGAGGGTAGGAAGGCTCTGAAGAAAGATCTAGATAAACCGAATGGTAGGTGCTGCACTTGGGTCATAGCAGCAGCATGCAGAAGAACAGACCTGGGGAATTGTGGCTGAAGAGTAGTCCAGCAAGATGAACAGTGTGCCCTTGCTGCCAAGAAGGGTAATGGTATTCTTGGCTGCACTGAGCAAAGTATCAGTGGCGGGTCAAGAGAGGCAATCTTTCCTCCCTCTACTCAGCTCTTGTGAAGCCACCCCTTGAGTGCTGTGTCCAGATCTGATCTCAGTACAAAAGAGACACAGACATATCAGAAAGAGTCCAACATAGGGACTGGAGGACCTCTCCTGTGAGGAGAGACTGAGAGCTGGGACTGTTCAGTCTGGAGAAGAGGTGACTCAGGAAAGAGTATGTATTTGAATACATGATGGGAGAGTACAAAGAAGATGGAGCCAGGCTTTTCTCCATGGTGACCAGTGGCAGGACAAGAGGCCATGGGCACAAACAGGAACACAAGAAGCTCCATGTGAACATCAGGAAGTGCTTCTATGCTGTGTCGGTGACAGAGCACTGGCACAGGTTGCCCAGAGAGGCTGTGAAGTCTCCTCCTTGCAACCCAACCCATGGTACTGGGCACCCTGCTTGAGCAGAGGATGGACCAGGTTGAACCAGATGTTCCTGCCAAGCTTAACTGTTCTGTGAGTCTGTGACAAGCTATAGGATGTGAAAAAATGGTTACACTAGAAGAGATCTAGAGGATAGTAGGAAGAATGGACAACACTGTGAAGGGCTGCCCAGGGAAGTGGTGGAGTTCCCATTCCTGGATGTATTTCAGAGATGTGTGGATGCGGCTCTAAGTGATAAGCCCATTTAGCAATGGGACTTGGTAGGTCAAGTTGATGGTTGGATTTGATGATCTTGAAGGTCTTTTTTAACCTAATTGATTTTGTGATTCTGTGGTTCTATCATTCTAAGTATGTAAATTCTTTCATTGTATGAAATCCTGAGAACACACTAATGTAATTTAATTCCACATTTAATTCAGAAATGTGACATCAGTTCATTTGAGCAGAGATTAGCAAGCTGGCTCTTATATCATCATTCACAATCTTGACAACTCAGGTTCTCCCTAAAACTTAGGAAGATGATTTCGCCAGTGACTGCTTAATGTAAAACATCTGAGTAGGGGAGATAAAGTAACTGGAAGGAGATATTATACGAGAGTTCTCCAAAATCATGTAGTAAATGGCATGATTGCTCACTATCTTCCTGTAAAACAAAATGTAGATGATTCTCTGACAGTGGGTAGCAGTTCTGAGAAATGCCATGCCAAAGGATGCAGTGTGCACAATAAGTCTACATGGATTTGAAAATCAGGTAAATAATTAGAAGATACATATGTTGGGGTGTTCACTGGATGTTCAATGATGTCAAGGATAAAATACTTCTAGGAAGAAATTTCAATACCTGGAAATATTTATCTATTAAACATAGGTGCTGAAGATCTTCTGGCATCTTCAGAAGAAGGTGATGATTGCATGAGAGTTTTAAGGAAATGATGTTTTTGACTGAACAGTTTCCATCACAGCAGATGAGAGCATTCAGAGCTGTGCTTGACCTTCAGAAGGACCCATTCCTCTGTACCACAGGAAATCCCTTGACAAGCTCTTCCAACAAGGAGATGGGAATGACAACAGCAGCCAAAAGGGAGGAGAGCTATAGAAAGGTGAGGCAGGGAGCATGCTGCAAGAGCCCTGCAGGGTCACTGAACCTGAAGTGTGCTTTATGTCACTCTGTCAAGATTATCTCCCTATGGGATGGCTGTCTCCCTGTGTACAGACATAATTATTGCTACAGAGGGGACAGCCTACTTTAAATCCTCAAATGGGGGAGGTTATAATAGAATAGATCATAATGTAAGATTTCCTTTCCCAAATGTATGTTAGCAAATATCTAAAAAAATAATGTTTAAAAATCATTTATTGTCAAAGGTTTGTCCTCATCTGTTCAGCATATTGTAGCTATTCATTTGCCTTGAATAATGGCTTCCTTGATTTTCCTGTGAATTGTGTTTACATGTATTTTTTAACATAGAAAGTGTCATAAGAATGAAGAACCACTCTCACTGGACCAATGATCTGATAGGACAAAACTGTTTTAGTTAATTTGCAGTCTTCAGAGCTGACTCAACAGACAGTAGGCACATAAAGTAGCAGCATTAGGCTTTGGTATCATGTCATATAATCTTTCCACTAACTTGGAAACCCATAAGAATTCTCCAGTCTTTTATGAGAGAAGTATAATGCAGAAGACAATAGTTGTATCTCAATGCATATATTTTTAATTCATGTCTTGTACATCAGCTCTAAACCAATACTGCAACGTGTCAGTGAATTGTTGAACTTCCCGTGGATTCCCATGCACCTGCAGTTTGCGGCCCGGACCACGCAAGCATGCACCAATATGGTGTAAGAAAGTGGTCCGTTTATTCACGTGGTGCAACACCTTATATACTAAGCCTCTACCGTGACATCGCGAATCCCCGCCTTCGCCTATTACAACA
>JACDJE010000784.1:0-12810 GCA_016647715.1 Pavo muticus
AGGGGTGGAGTGTATGGGAACTGTTGAATCATGGCCTGAACCTCTGATTGACCACCTGAGGCAAGCACTGAGTCAGCCATGGGAGCACAGGTGAAGGCAATTCACCTGTGTGCCTGGAAGGGGTGGAGCCAGGCTCCACCTCTCCTAGACCCCATTTAAGGGCTGACTTCCACTAAGGAAGGGTCTTTTCTTGGAGTTTGCTCCTTCTCGAGTCTTGCTTGCTTACAACACCGGTGAGCACCTTTACTTTATATTTAATTATTCTTACTAGCTTAACTTCTCTGTGTACTGGTTCGCTTTACAACCTGTTAACCTTACAGGCATGGTTTTATGATTTTTTGGTTATCAGTATTCCACATCATAACATCATGTAGTGCACTGGGAGTTTAAGTGTTCTGGGTACCTGTCCCCAAAGAGAACTACGTTCCCCAGAAGCCTGTTCGCTGTATTGTTATCATTTCTGCTCAGGGGGAACAGATATAAAGCCTTGGTAGGTCATCTGACCGGGCTCTTCTTCGTCAGACTCTCTCCCTGCTGCTCAACCGGACTGCGCATCTCACTTCAGCGTTATGGTGAGGCCTACCCAGCTTTTGGACAATCTCTCTCTCATTATATTTGATTTATTTGTTTCTATTCTAATTATATTGTATTATGGTGTGTTATCTTGTATTCCGATACCATATTTAGTAAATCAGTTTTTTTCTCCTCAGATCGTTGCCACTTTATTTTTAATATTATTTTGGGGTCCCCTGTTTCCCTTTTCCGGAGGTGCGGATTTTGCAAAATCCTTCCGCCCTGCTAGTCACGGAACCAGGCCAAACCAGCCCATAAACCGTTGACATGCTGGCTTCAAGAAAGCATTAAAAAGAGCTTTTTTTGTTGGTCTTTTTCACTTCAGATCCCTTGTCCAGTGCAGTCTTACCTGCCCTGAAGCTAGTCTCCATAGCAAATTCTCTTCTCTCTTCAGCTCTTCTCATTTCATTTTGCCACATCATCATCTACTCTCATTTCATTTTATCTCATTTCAACTCATTCCATTAATTTATTTCTTTTCATCACATTTTATTTAGTCTCATTTCATTTCGTCTCATTTCATAATCTCGTCTCATCTCGCCATCATATCATCTCATTTCATCATTCCAACTCATTTCATCACATTTCATCATTTCATCACATTTTGTTTCATCAAAATTCATTTCATCTTATTTCAGTTCATCTTTTCATCTCATTTCATTTCATCAATTAATTTCATCTTCTTTCATCATCTCAGTTCAACTGATCTGGTTTCGTTTTATCTAGTTTCATTTCATTGCATTTCATCTCATCATCTCATCTCCTCATTTCATCTCATTTTATCATTTCATTTTGTTTCATCATTTTATCTCATTTCATCATATTTCATCTAATTTCATTTCGTCATCTCATTTAAATTATTTCATTTCATCATTTCATCATCACATTTCATCATTTTCTTTCATTTCATCATTTCTTTTAAACATTTCATGTCTTTTCATCATTTCATTTCATAACATTTCATCTTATTTGATTTTATTTCATCATGTTTTGTCTCATTTCATCATCTCATTTCATCATTTCATTTCATCATCTCACCTCATTTCATCATTTCGTTTCATCATTTCATCAAAATATATTTCATCTCATTAGTTTTCATTTCATCACGTTTTATCTAATTTCCTTTTGTTTCATCATTTCATGTCATTTCATTAAATTACATTTCATCATTTCATTTCTTATCATTTCATCTTATTTCATCTCATTTCTTCATTTCATTTCATCATGTATGGGAACTGTTGAGTCACAGCCTGAACCACTGATTGAGCACCTGAAGCAAGGACTGGGTCAGCCCTGGGAGCACAGGTGAAGGCAATTCACCTATGTGAACGGAAGGGGGTGGAGTACCACCTCTCCTAGACCCTGTTTAAGGGCTGACTACCACTGGGGAAGGATCTCTTTCTGGAGATTTCTCCTTTTTGGAGTTTTCTATCAGAAGCTTTGATCCTTGCGTGCAGGTAAGCATTTCTTTCTTGATTGTCTCTTTTTAACCATGATAATTTTTTTTAACTATAACACCTGTAAAGTATCATCCTAACTATGCTACTCTTCCAACTGTACATTTAGCAAGCCAGCCAGGCCAAAATACTAAAAAAAAATGTCTTTTTTTTTGGAATGTCTTTAAATGGGTCAGGGGGAGAACATTACCCTTCTAGACAAAACCATCCCTGGACAGAGCCCAGGATTTCTGGCATCACCTTACTATGAACTGGCAGCTATAATTGAAAAATGGAGGAAGTATTTCTTCCCCATCCCACATGGCAGATTATTTTCATGGATTAAGCGAAAATATATTAGTTACAAAAGAACGTCAGTTAGCTGCTTCTGCCGTGGCATGGTCACTATTAAATGCTTTAAATCAGGCTGAAATGACAACCAATACTTCAGAAAATGAAAATCAACTATTACGTGACTACATCGAAAAATTAGAACAACAACTTGGTATACTGATAGGAAAAAAAATCAAGCCTAAATCTCCCAATGAAGCAGGTCCATAACATTTCAGTAGATGATACCCAAGTTCCTGAATCAATGAACCTGGTGGATCCAGAAGATAAGGCTTCCAATTTGGATCTCAAAGTTCCATCTGCAATGGATCCCTTTGAGATCCATCCCATGATAACTCAAAAAACAAAAATACAAGATAGACCAGCAGGGGTGCCCCCTGATCAGTGGCCCCCTGCCCAAACCCATTTACATGTAACAGCCCATCCTTATATGGTGACGGAATTAATGGACCTGGTACAGCGATTCCGACAAAAGCCCAGAGAAAGCATACCAGCTTGGCTTTTGAGGTTATGGGATTCAGGGGCGGAAAGTGTTATGGTCAATGGGCCAGAAATCTCTAAATTGGCATCTATTACTGTATACCCTGCCCTTAGACAGAGACTGTACGCTGCCATCCAATATACCAGTGAGAATCACTCAATAATAGATTGGTTAATGGCAGCATGCTGTATGGCTTGGCCCAATAAATCTGATATACTATTACACACAGGTTTATGGTCCTCCATGGAAGACCTTCAAAATTATATTCACGAACTGGGTATGAGAGAGGCAATATACGAAGACACATTTGAAAGCCCAGACCTGGTAAAATTCTCAGCAGGCATGAGAGACCTGATCCTGCAACAGGCCCCTTCCCACCTGTATGGAACTCTAGTTTCCATACTAAACTGCTTAGTAGCCTCAGAGGCCATGGTCCAATATGCTGCCCAGCTGGTAGCCGATCTAGGGGAGACAGAGTGCCTTCGGACCAGGCGCAATATCTGAACGTTGGAAGGGGCAGAGGTCCTTCCAGTAACTAAAACTAGGAGACCCACCCCATGAACTCCTCAATCGGGACCCATACGGGTATCCCGAAAACAAATGTTTAATGACTTAATCTGGGCTGGGGTTAAATTTGCGAAAATTGATCGCCAGCCCAATCATGTCTTCCTCCAGCTATGGAGGCAGTTGAAGGACAATCAAAAATTTCAAAATCACCCCAGAAAACATAGGGTGAGAATTATTGACAAACTACCAACAACAACATGGAACTTGGAAGATTTTCTAGTTCCTAGTAGAAGAAAGAAGCCTCCTCAGGTGACTCAGGCCACGATGCCTGAGCCACCTGAGGTAGAAGACCTAGCCATATGACAGTTTATGGCATTCCCCTAGGGCCTCTGGATGGGACCGGAGGCCCTATGTTGAGTTGAAAATTTTTTGGTCCTGAAAGAATGTTCAAAGGGTTATGGTGTTGGTTGATACAGGTGCAGAAACATCGATAATTTATGGGGATCTGACTAAATTTAATGGAGATAGAGTGATGATTGGTGGTTTTGGGGGACAGACCATTCCAGTCACCCAAACGTGGCTGAAATTGGGGGTTGGGTGTATCCCACCCCGGGAGTATAAAGTGTCTATTGCCCCAGTCCAAGAGTACATAGAAATTTTATGGGATCTGGCTCTCCAGACAACTGTGAGAGAGTTCAGACTTCAACAGAGGTGCATTCGTGTCTGGGTGGTGCAGGCAATATTGAGAGGCCGTGTGAAGCATGAGCTTATTCACCTGCCAAAACCATGCCAGATTACTAATATGAGACAGTATAGACTCCCAGGGGGGCAAGATGGGATATCGAGGACGGTGCAGGAATTAGAAAAAGTAAGCATTATAAGACCTGCACATAGCCCATAACATTCCCCCATATGGCCAGTGTGGAAGTCAGATGGAACATGGAGAATGACAGTAGATTATAGAGAATTAAATAAAGTCACGCCGCCTGTTCATGCAGCCGTACCCAAAATTGCCTCCCTAATGGACACGTTGAGTAGGGAGATAAAAACCTACCATTGTGTCCTAGACTTGGCAAATGCGTTCTTCAGTATTCCAATTGCTGAAGAATTGCAAGACCAGTTTGCGTTTACATGGGGAGGCAGGCAGTGGACCTTTCAGGTCCTGCCACAGGGGTACGTACATTCACCAACATATTGCCATAACCTAGTGGTGTGCGACCTGGCTAACTGGAGAAAACCTGATAATGTTAACTTGTATCATTATATTGGTGATCTCCTGTTGACATCCGACTCACTGGAGGCAGTAGGTCAGGAAGCAGACTCCTTAACTATCTATTTGCAAGAAAGAGGATGGGCTTTAAATCCTCAGAAGGTGCAAGGTCCAGGCCTGTCCATAAAATTCCTGGGGGTAGTTTGGTCAGGAAAGACCACAGTACTACCCAGTGCTGTCATAGATAAGGTTCAGGCATTCCCAGTCCCTACAACACCAAAGCAGCTGCAGGAGTAGCCCCAGAACAAGAGCTGCGGTGGGAGGCTATAGCATATAGCATCCTGTGAAAATTACGGCATATGGTCACAGACCACAGCATCGGCGACCCGTATACTGTCAATTTGATTCAATCCATATGTGATAGCTCTGTTTTTACGCCACATGATTTTAAAATGATGTTTCATCTTATCATGAGTTGCATGGCAGTGCTCTTAATTGGACTGTCTTCAGCTACTCAGATGGGACTTTTTGTTTTGTCTGGTGTTATTGACACGGATTACACTGGGGAAATTAAGACAATGCTGTGGACACCGAACCCCCCTTGCACTGTCTCTGCAGGAAGTCATATAGCACAACTGATTTACTTTCAGCCTAATCCGCCCCAACGAATCAACATCTCACGGGGTGATTGTGGTTTCGGATCTGACTTGCGTGCTGCGACAAGGGAAACGAGCTCAAAGTGACAGGTATCCTTGACAGCGGTGCGGATGTTACGGTCATCCCTGTGACGCTCTGGCCACCACAGTGGCCACTTACGAATCCCCATGTGGCACTAACAGGCATAGGGGAGCACACTGTGCTGAAACAAAGTGCGGCAGTTGTTAAAACCAGAGGGCAGAGCTGCCTCCGTTCGACCTTATGTCTCACATAGCCCCGTCACTCTGTGGGGAAGGGATTGTATGGGACAGTGGGGACTTTCCCTCAGTACGGATTTTTCCTAGGGGCCACTGCCTAGAAGCAGATCCCACGTTTGGTATGGAAAACAGATACACCTGTGTGGGTGGACCAGTGGACCCTATCCCAAGAAAAATTGCTGCAGTTAAATATCCTTGTTCAAGAACAGCTTGCGGCTGGACATATAGTGCCACCTACAAGCCCATGGAATTCCCCTGTGTTTGTGATCAAAAAACGATCAGGCAAATGGAGACTGTTACATGATCTCAGAAAGATTAATGCTGTTATTGAAGATATGGGCCCTTTGCAACCCAGGCTGCCTTCCCCCACTATGCTCCCACAGTCGTGGCCGCTTACAGTAATAGACTTAAAAGACTGTTTTTTCAACAACCTGCTGTTCACAGAATCGTAGGGGTTGGAAGGGACCTCCAGAGATCATCGAGTCCAACCCCCCTGCCAAAGCAGGTTCCCTACACCAGGTTGCATAGGTGGGCGTCCAGGTGGGTCTCGAATATCTCCAGAGAAGGAGACTCCACAACCTCCCTGGGCAGCCTGTTCCAGTGCTCCGTCACCCTCACCGTAAAGAAGTTTTTGAGCACATTTGTGCGGAACTTCCTATGCTCTAGTTTCTGGCCGTTTCCCCTTGTCCTGTCTCCACACACTGCTGAAAAGAGTCTGGCATCACCACTTTGCTCCCCACACCTTAGATATTTATAGACCTGGATCAGGTCCCCTCTCAGTCTTCTTTTCTCAAGGCTAAACAGATCCAGTTCACTTAGCCTTTCTTCATAGGGGAGATGCTCCAGGCCCTTCACCATCTTTGTGGCCCTCCGCTGGACTCTTTCCAAGAGATCCCTGTCTTTTTTGTACTGGGGAGCCCAGAACTGGACACCGTACTCCAGATGAGGCCTTACCAGGGCAGAGTAGAGGGGGAGGATCACCTCCCTCGACCTGCTGGCCACGCTTTTTTTAATGCAGCCCAGAATGCCATTGGCCTTTTTGGCCACAAGGGCACACTGCTGGCTCATGGCCAACCTGTTGTCCACCAGGACACCCAGGTCCCTCTGCAGAGCTCCTCTCCAGCAGCTCATCCCCCAACCTGTACTGCTGCATGCAATTATTCCTCCCTAGGTGCAAGACTCTACACTTGCTTTTGTTAAACCTCATCTGGTTTCTTACCGCCCAGCTCTCCAGCCTGTCCAGGTCTCGCTGAATGGCAGCACAGCCTTCAGGTGTGTCAGCCAATCCTCCCAACTTCGTATCATCAGCAAACTTGCTGAGGGTGGCCACTATCCCCTCATCAAGGTCATTGATGAAGATGTTGAACAAGACCGGACCCAGCACCGACCCCTGAGGAACACCGCTAGTTACAGGTCTCCAACCGGACTCTGCACCGCCAATGACGACCCTCTGTGCTCTGCCAAGCACTGTTCTCTGATGATGCACCACATTTTGCATTTTCAGTTCCCTCAACCAGCACTGGGGAACCCCATCATCGATACCATTGAACTGTGTTACTTCAGGGCATGAAGAACAGCCCAACCATTTGTCAGCAATTTGTTGCCAGCGTTTTATCTCCTGTACGCCACAGGTTTCCTGATGTCTGCATATACCACTACATGGATGATATCCTGTTCACCGCGCTAAGAGAGGTGGCGGTGACTGAAGTTGTGTCAGTGATCATAACAGCAGCAACTCAGGCAGCATTGCACATTGCGCAGGACAAAATCCAAAAGACACCACCTTGGCTATATCTGGGCTGGAGGATTTCGCAGACCCAAATCCAGACACAAGACTATAACTTTGGGTACCAAAGTTAGCACCTTAAACAATCTGCAAAAGTTATCAGGTGCCATAAATTGGGTGTGACCCCTAGTGGGGATTTCTACAGAAGATCTTCACCCCTTCTTCAGATTAGTGGAAGGGGATCTGGATTTATCGTCACCGTGACATTTGACACCAGCAGCAATGGCAGCGCTGAATACTGCCATCATGAAGATGACCCAGCAATCAGTACATCGAAGAAAACAGGATCGTCCTATCTTTTTGTTATTAACTCTCCTTTTTAACCCTACGGACTGTTAGCACAGTGGGTCAAGGGGAACCCCGCCCCCTTGGTAATTTTTGAATGGGTATTTTTGCCACACAAATTTTCTAAGACTGTCACTAACAGAGTTGATATGGTAGCTATGGTCATTTGCAGGGGAAGGGAGCGTTTATTAGCATTAGATGGCATGGATCCAGACACAATCTATGTCCCATTTGATCTCAAGCAATGGGATTTTGTGTTCCGCATGTTGCAACAGCTGCAGTGTGCGCTGGTGGGATTTTCAGGGCAGATTAGTATTCATCTGCCAGCGCACAAGCTTTTACAATCTCTTCACTCTCTGTATATGTTGCCAGTTTCTAAATTATCATTAACTCCTCTTGTAGGCACTCCTACTGTTTTTACAGATGGATCCCAGCAGGACTGGCCGCGCAGTCATCGTACGGAGAGGTACTGCCGGGACCTGGGATAGTGACGTCCATGTCACGATCGGCTCTCCACAAATTGTGGAACATACAGCAGTGGTCCATGTGTTTGAGCGATGGTCTGAACCCATCAATATAATAACAGATTCTGCTTATGTTGCAGGCATCGTGATGCCACTGCTGCATTCTTATCTAAAGGAGTGTCACGGGGTTATCTGGACCAATCTATGCCTGTGACAGGGGCAGTAGGCCCCTTGGGCCCCCTCCCCGACCCCCCCGAAAATGGGAAGGGCAAGGGAAAGGAAAATAAACAGCAGTGGCAACGATCTAGGGAGGAAAACTTATTTTAATAACTATGATATAATACAATCTAATTGAAATTGAGACTAATAAATCAAATAAAATAGGAGAGAGAGAGAGTTTTTGGAGCAAACCTAAAAACCAATGCCTGTGTACCCGCCAGCTGCAGGAAGAGACCCCCCCCCGGGGGGGGGGAAGATCCCATGACCTCTGTGACGTACAGGGACAGGTACCAGGAAGTAGAGTATTAACACTTTAACTCCCAGTGCACTACATGATGTTATGATATGGAATACTGAAAACCAAAAATCACAAAACCATGACAAGGAGACAACTAACGCGCAGTTGTTCACGCTTCTTTTGCACTTAAAATGGTTTCTGGATCATCACTTGGAATCTTATTTCATTCACCATGTTCATTCTCACTCCTGTCTGCCAGGCCCTATTTCTGAGGGTAATGCGCAGGCGGACAAACTTGCAGGAGCAATTGTTGTCCCCAGTCAGTTTGCCCAAGCACGGTTATCTCATGATTTTTACCATCAAAATGCAAAGGCATTACAGCGTGCTTTTCAACTCAGCACAGATCAGGCCAGACAGATCATACAGTCCTGTCCAGACTGTCAAACTGTTGAACCAACACCCTCTATAGGAGTAAATCCTCGAGGATTGAGCTCCTTAGAAATTTGGTAAACAGATGTTACACACATACCAGAATTTGGGAAACTCCGTTATGTTCATTGTTCTATTGATACATTCTCTACCTGTGTTTTTGCATCTGTGCATACAGGAGAAAAGACGAAAGATGTCTGTAAACACTTCTTACTGGCATTTGCAGTCCTTGGGGTCCCGAAAACAATTAAAACAGGCAACGGGCCAGGATATGTAGCCCATGCTACCCGCTCCATCTTTCAGCAGTGGGGCATTCAACACATGACAGGCATACCCCACTCTCCCACGGGTCAAGCTATTATCGAAAGAGCCCATGGTACCTTAAAGGCCATTCTTCAAAAACAAAAAAGGGGGAGCATGGGTATGACCCCTCAGGAAAGAGTAGCTAAAGTGTGCTATGTTCTCAATTTTCTAAATCGCTGGACGACAGAAGGCCCTCCAATTTACAGGCATTTTGGCTGTAATTCCTTAACTCCTGTCAAAGTAAAAGCATAGGTTATGGTAAAAAATCTGAGCTCTAACCAATGGGAAGGACCCTATTCATTGATAACTTGGGGTCGAGGTTATGCTTGTGTTTCAACAGGAACAGGCCCGAGATGGGTACCAGCTCGATGGGTACGGCCATCCCTTTCGTCTTCTGCTGTAACATGATCATTGCTTTCTCATCAGCACTTTGGATTCCTGCTCAACCAAAACAGAACATATGGGTCACCCTCTCCAACAAGACGGGACAAGACACACTTTGTCAACTGCATCACCAGGAAACCTGTTCTCGACATGCTTGGTGGGACAACCCTTATATAAATGGCCCATCCCAAGCTCTGTTCTTGGGATAGCATTTAACACAAGCGCGGTAGTCGACAGATGAAATGGATGGGTACTACATCTGCAACAGAGCAATCTGGAACCACAAGAACTGGAACTGTTGGGTTCGGTTAAAATGGACTATTGTTTGTATTTTAACTATAGTGGAAAGAATCAATCATTAGTTCAGTGTGTTAATTCTAGTTTAGCTGCTTATAGAAATCACTCTGCTTGGTGTAATTATACTTCACCTAACTTCTCAAGATCTAGTAACCGTCCACTTAGCTTGCCAGCAGGAGTTTTTCTCATTTGCGGGGACAGGGCATGGCCTGCTGTCCCCTCTCACATCAAAGGAGGTCCATGCAGTTTGGGAAGACTAACTTTACTAACAGCTAATATCTCCATGATTATTCACCACCGAAAGCGCCTTAAGCGAACTCTCTCTCCTGAGAGCGTAAGGAGAGTGTAAGGATAATGTAGAATTTTGGAACCCTGGGGGAATAATAGCAGCATCCTTTTTAGCCCCAGGTGTTGCATCAGCTAAAGCATTACGCACGCTTAATAAACTTGGGTGCTGGCTGGCCAAGCAAACGAATGCAACTTTCTTGGCTCTAAGTGGGCTGCTACCAGATATAGACTCAGTATGACATGCTACGCTACAGAATTGTGCTGCTATAGACTTCTTGCTGTTTGCTCAAAGTCATGGGTGTCAGGATTTCGATGGTATGTGTTGTATGAATCTGTCAGATCATTCAAAATCAATACATAAAAGCATTCAAGATTTGCAGAATGGAGTTAAGAAATTACAGGTTGATGATGGGTTGGATATATTTGGAGGCCTCTTTGGAAGCCTGGGAGTGTGGATACAGAATGTGTTAAAAATAGGGTTAGTTTGTCTTATTGCTTTCCTCTGTGTTTTAGCTTGCGTTCCTTGCTTATTGCAGTGTGTTCAGAAAATGATACAAGATGCTTTAAATCACTCTTTTATCATTAGTAAAGAAGGGGGAGATGTGGGAGATGGAGAGGTCGGCTCGACCTCATCGAATGTCGACCTGCTGATAATATGGCGCCAGGAAAGAGAAATGGATAGAATAAACAGGGATGTTTTGTAGCTAGGCATAAGATAAACTCTGCTGATTATGAAGACTTGTTATGGAATTTGCTTGCTTTCTAGCCAATGGACTGTTAGTGGAAATGTACTGAATATGGCAGGTTGATTACATAGGGCCCCTCCCTCGGTCTGAGGGGGCGAGATATGCCCTGACCTGCGTGGATACAGCAAGTGGGCTAATGCAGGCCTATCCAGTGCCGAGAGAAAACTAGGCATAAACCATCAAGGCACTTATCAGGTTGATGGCTGCCTGCGGGACACCTCAAGTCATTGAGAGCAACCAAGGGACTCATTTTACTGGTGAAGTGATACAACGCTGGGCAGAAGAAAACAACATTGAATGGCGATTCCACCTGCCATGTAATTGTGAGAGGTAGATTGTGTTTTTGCAGTGGAAATTTCCAGTATTTCTGTATGTAACATAGGATAAGTGGCCTTTCAC
Source organism: Pavo muticus (assembly GCA_016647715.1). NCBI lineage: Eukaryota > Metazoa > Chordata > Aves > Galliformes > Phasianidae > Pavo > Pavo muticus. The sequence continues at coordinate 11,311 of JACDJE010000784.1, forward strand.
AAAGAAAGTTGCTGAACAGAGTAAAGTTGAGACTGGAGCGTTCCGACCTAGGTAAAATTGTCACGGGCACTAGGTAAGGTAATTATGTAGTGTAGGGGAGAGTCTGGTACAGGACAGGACTAGTGTGTAATTTATTGAAAATATTGTCCTCTTATCATCGTTAAAGGTACAGAACATACCTGAAGACAATGGGTTGGTAACAGACATTGTATGGAAGTAAAACATAGCTATGGAAGCGTAACGTAGCTATGGAAGCGTAACGTAGCTATGGAAGCGTAATGTAGCAACAGCATCAGAAGACTGTGAGCCTGAGATGCTCAACCAATGAGTGGCAGGAGAGGCTTTTTTTGTGGTTTGGTGATTTTTTTTGTGGTCAGTATTCCACATCAGAACATCATGTGAAGATATGTAGAGCATACAGGGGGTCGGAAGAGGGTTACACTCCAACTGAAAAGGAGATCTTAGCCGCATATGAGGGGGTTCGGGCTGCTTCTGAAGTAATTGGCACTGAAACGCAGCTCCTTCTGGCACCTCGACTGCCAGTGCTGAACTGGATGTTTAAAGGAAAGGTCCCCTCCACCCATGACGCTACTGATGCCACTTGGAGCAAGTGGATTGCGTTGATTACGCAACGAGCTCGGATGGGGAACCTCAGACGTCCAGGAATCTTAGAGGTGATCATGGACTGGCCTGAAGGTAAAAAGTTTGGCACATCACCAGCAGAAGAGGTGTCACGCGCTAAAGAGGCCCCCCAATACAACGAACTACCAGAAAATGAAAAGAAATTTGCCCTGTTCAAGGATGGATCGTGTCGTATTGTGGGGAAGCATCGCAGATGGAAAGCTGCTGTGTGGAGCCCCACACGACAAGTTGCAGAGGCCACCGAAGGAGAAGGAGAGTCAAGTCAGTTCGCAGAGGTAAAGGCGGTCCAGCTGGCCTTAGATGTTGCTGAACGAGAGAGGTGGCCAATGCTTTATCTTTACACTGACTCATGGATGGTGGCAAATGCCTTATGGGGGTGGTTACAGCAGTGGGAACAAAAAAACTGGCAACGGAAGGGTAAACCTATTTGGGCTGCTGAACTGTGCAAAGACATTGCTGCCCGAACAAAAAATATGGTTATAAAGGTGCGTCACGTAGATGCTCATGTGTTCAAGAGCAGGGCTACTGAAGAACATAAAAATAACCATCAGGTAGATCGAGCTGCCAGAATTGAGGTGGCTCAGATAGACTTGGACTGGCAGAACAAGGGAGAGTTATTTCTAGCTCGGTGGGCTCATGAGACCTCGGGCCATCAAGGAAGAGACGCAACATACAAATGGGCTAGAGAATGAGGGGTGGATTTAACTATGGATGCTATTGCACGTATTATTCATGACTGTGACACGTGCCACAATTAAACAAGCCAAGAGGATGAAACCTCTTTGGGGGGAAGGGCGATGGCAGAAGTATAAATATGGGGAGGCGTGGCAGGTTGATTATATCACCTTGCCACGATCT
>JACDJE010000784.1:13276-44527 GCA_016647715.1 Pavo muticus
TTGGGAAAAGCGGTTTGGGTCTTTCCAGCTTCTGGAAAGGGCAAACCACTCCGTGGAACTGTTTTTGCACAGGGACCTGGGTGCACTTGGTGGGTGATGGAGGAAAATGGGGACGTCCAGTGCATACCACAAGGGAATTTGATGCTGGGGGAGTGCAGTCAGTGATTCCATGTATATATATGTATATAGATATGTGTATACGTAATGCATGTTAATTATTGTTGTTCAGATAGTGCGTATGTAGTGCATGCTAATTACTGTTTGTTCGTATGTAGATATATGTTAAGCATGATGTGGTGATGTGGAATAAGGGGTGGAATGTTGTGGTTTGGTGATTTTTTTTGTGGTCAGTATTCCACATCAGAACATCATGTGAACCAGTGGGAGTTAAAGAGTTAATGTTCTGGTTCCGTTTACTGCCCCTTATGGGCATTTGGAGTATCCTGATGGGAGGAGAGGTGCGGCTTCCCTCAGGAGGACTTGGCGGGAAGAGGAAGTGGGGGTGGAGCTCTGGACTGGACGGAGCGCCTGGCTTCCCCCCCTGCCCCGGATCAACCTTCTCAGCTCACCGCAGAGAACAGCACGTGGTTCCCTCACGCTATTGTGGTTTGATCTCGCGTTTTGGATACTCTTCTCTCTCTCATTTTGTTTGATTTGGTTAAATTTAGTAAATTACCATTCCCTCTCAGATCGGTGCTGGTGCATTCCTTTTATTAAACCCATCCACTAGCTCCCTGCCCTTCCCCCTCTCCCGGAGCACGTGGCCCGGGGCCAGCCGGATCGCGCGGCAAACCGTTAGTACCCCTTCTTTTTTTTTTTCCTCGCTCTTCTGGTTTTTTTTCCCGGGGCCTGTGCCCCCCTGTCACGGACTTGTATCCAGGGATAACCCGTGACAGCTTTACCTGTGTCGGACCCAGGGTATATAACAGAATGGATCTCACTGACTAGTTGCACAATTTCTCCCTTGTCAGTAGGGGGTGTGCGCCCATTATTGCAATAATGAATAAACTGCTCTTCACAGAGATCTTTGCCTGATTGGAAATTTTTGATCTTGAGCATGTTTCTCATGATTTGGTGCCAAAACCTGGGAACGTTGCCTGCGTTGAGCCTCCGCTTCTACAGCATAGGACAGTGCACCCTGCTCATTTTTCTGCAGCCCTGTGGGTTGGCAGCGGTGGTTCATTGTGGAGCTGGCTGCGGACCTGAGGACATTTTTAAGAGGCAAGATCTGTGAACAGCTGGGGGATAGGGACAGACAGCAGGCACTGCATTGTTGTGTGATTGACCTGATAATTCCTGGCAACTCTGTGCACAGACCAAGGTAAGAACAATCATGGGTGATTAAGTACTGCCTTGGAGGTCGAGGTCTGGGACTCTTATGTTGTATGTGTGCATCTTGCAAAAGGGTTGCTTGACGGTACACCTCATTCTCTAGAACCGAGAATTGGTGTGCGTGATGCTGCAGAAGAGCAGTTCCTGCAGTAGTACGACCATAGGTTGCTGAGAGAAATGGGGAATAAGAGTTCCAAGGTGGGGGACAGAGAGAGGGCCCCCGGAGCAGTGCCTGCTATAAGTCCTTTAGGAGATATGTTGAAAAATTGGAAGAAAAATTCAAAAACCAGGGATAAGGATAAACAGAAAATGATTAGGTATTGTGTTATTGTATGGCCTAAAAAGCCGATTGTAGGGGAATAAATATTTTGGCCAAAATACGAGTCTGACAAGGATCGCATTTGTCAGGCTTCAAACGTGCACGTAAACAGTAAAACTCCTCTATTTATTATTTTATTGTGTTTTGTTTTGGAGGAGGAGTCTGCACATGCTACTTGTTGGATTTAGGGAGTACAGCAGTTAATCATGGCTAGGCAAAATTCTGTAGATAAGGAAGAACAGAGAAACCCCAGATGGGATCCTTTAAGCTGTTTTTTCCCTGTACCTTTCCCTAGGATTAAACTCATTTTCCTCTATGGAACAGCATTCCCCTCCCCTTACCATCCCGGCCTTGAGTCAAGTCCTGTAACTACAGGAGGGAGGCTGGAGACAGCTGACAGAGGGGAGGGTATTGGCTCAGATCAGCCCCTTAACAGCCCACCTGAACCGAGCTCTGCGATTAGTGCTGATGCTGAAAAGAAAAAGTTCTGCCAGCTTGAGAAAGAATTGAAACAATGCAAAAGGGATATTATAAATTCTCCTTTTCCTAAATCTAACTCCATTAACCCCACTAACACTTCCATGTATTCTCTTAGGAAAGTTCCAGTGTTATCAGGAGATATATGATATGTAAACTCCCTACTTACTAGTGGAGAGGTGAGAAATTTTAAAAGGAAAATGAAATCTTTAATGAAAGATCTTATTGGATTAGCATAACAGTTAGATCAATTCTCGATCATCTTTAGCTTATAAAATACTGGGACTTAATTTAACTGGGAATACCTTAAGAATAACAGGGGTATAGGGATCAGGAATTATATTTTCACTTTTTGAGACTACTGAATTCAAATGGGAAGATAAAATAGTCACAGGGCAATTGTTATATGTGCCAGAAGCAGGGACCAATTCACTGGGGAGAGATTTAATAATTAAATTAGGATTGCAGTTGAAAACTTGTGGAACAGGTATAAAGGCGTCAATGAACTTGTTAACAGCTGATGATGAAAAAGAAATAAATCCAAAGGTGTGGGCAGGGGAAGGAAACCGGGGTGGACTCGCAATTGCTCCCTTAAAAATAACTGTCCAAGGAGGGAGTGAAGCTGTGAAACAGTGACAATATCCCATACCTTTAGAAAGGATAATGGGTCCAAAGCCTGTAATACAAACACTGGTTAAGAATGGTCTTCTGGAACTCTGTATGTCACACTATAACACTCCAATTTTGCCAGTACAGAAGGCAGATGGCACCTATCGGCTGGTACAAGATCTAAGACAAATTAATGAAATAGTTCTCAAGCAACACCCCCTGGTTCCTAACCCCTATACTTTAATGAGTCAGATCCCACACAGACATAAATGGTTCAGTGTAACAGACTTAAAAGATGCTTTCTGGACCTGCGCTTTAGACTCAGAGAGTTGAGATCTTTTTGCCTTTGAATGAGAGGACCCAGAAACAGGACAAAAGCAGCAATATAGGAGGACTGTTTTACCCCAAGGGTTCATGGAATGACCTAATTTATTTGGACAAGTGCTGGATAAAGTTTTGGAAAAGTTTCAGGTTGAAGAGGGGGTAAAGCTGTTAGAGTATGTGGATGATATGCTGATTTGTGGAACTGTCCCCGTGACAGGAACAGAGGAGTCTAAAGTAAAAGAGACTACAAGTAAACTCCTGAATTTCTTGGGGAACATGGGCTAAGGGTGTCTAAAAATAAACTGCAGGATGTGGAAAAAGAAGTCAGATACCTTGGGCATGTGATTTATGAAGGGAAACGGAGAATTAATTCTGAAAGAATTCAGGGAATTGTGCAGCTTCCTCTGCCCAGGACAAAGAGGGAGTTGCGAAAGTTTCTAGGTTTAATTGGATACTGTAGATTATGAATAGAAGAATATGTAAAAAAAACCAAAGAGATTGTATCTCAGACTATCAGAGGGAGAACCCAACGTGTTTCTCACATAATCCAATGGTGGCAGGCCTTATTGAATGCTATAACGGTATTCTCAAGGCTGCCCTGAAGACAGACTCTCAGTCTCTGCAGGGGTGGATGAAGAGACTCTATGAAACCCTGTGGGACCTGAATGAAAGGCCTAGAGATGGCAGACCCAGTGCCCTGAAAATGCTACAGACAACATGGGCCTCCCCGCTTAGGATCCAAATTATGGGCACCGATAATCGGGTAAGACCCCAAATTGGCAATGAAAATAATCTTCTGCTCCCTGCCCCTGAGAATCTAGAACCAGGTACACATAGAATAAAATAGCTTTGGAAGGTGCAGGTAGGACTGAAGTGGTGTGGCCTACTTGCACCTTGGGGGAGATTATTGGAGGTGGGAGGCTCGGTAGTCCCTCCGGTAATCGGTACATGGCCTTCTGACATTGTGGTCAACACTCCGGTCTTCATTGCTAAGGGGACCCTCATCATGTCCCTATGGCAGATCAGGACACCCCCTTTAGTGCCTGATATAGTTATGCAGCCGCAGATATCTGGCCAAAGGGTGTGGTACAGGCAGCCGGTGCATGCCCCAGTCCAAGCTGAAGTGTTGACCCAGGATAGAAATAAGACCTGTATCTTGCTCTGAAGGGCAGACATTCCCCTCCTGGTACCACTGAAACATCTGTACTACTCTCCATGAGTCTTTGAGTCTCTAGGATCACCAGAAGGAACAAAATGCCATTGAAGCGTTCCAGTGTTGCTGTGAGATTATGTATGACACCTGGTGATGGTCTATGTGGGACTGACGGAACATAGGATTGACCTGCACCACACGATTGCATGCCTCCAGTAGCACCACCAAGCACTGGCCCATGAGAGAGCATGAACCTCAACCATACACCGATCATCACTCGTCTTAAATTGTGTCAACCTGCATCGCGACGGGCAATTGTATAAGTGTCGCAGTGTGTTGGATCTCTGTATTAGGGAAGGCTCACCCTCTAGCTAACTCGATCATTGGTTCACACCGTGAAGGGGTGGAGTGTATTGGAACTGTTGAGTCACAGCCTGAACCACTGATTGATCACCTGAGGCAAGAATCAGCTCAGCCCTGGGAGCACAGGTGAAGGCAATTCACCTGTGTGACTGGAAGGGGTGGAGCCTGGCTCCACCTCTCCTAGACCCCATTTAAGGGCTGACTACCACTAGAGAAGGATTTTTTTTTCTTCTTTTTCTGGAGATGCATTTTTTTTTTGTGTTTTCTACTGTAAGTCTAGATTCTTGGATATGGGTAAGCATTTCTTCCTTGCTTGTCTCTTTTCCGCTACGATAACCTTTCCAACTATAACACCTGTGAAATACCATCCTAACCGTGCTACTCTTCCAACTGTACTCATCATCTCTTTTAATTTCGTCATTTCATCATGTTTCATCATTTCATCTCTTTTCATTATTTCATCTCATTTCTTTTAATCACATTTCATTCTATCTCATCTCAGTTCATCATTTCATATTGTTTCAGTTCATCAATTCATTTCATCTTATTTCAGCATCTCAGTTCATCTGATTTCATTTCATGCGTTTTTTAATGCTTTTATGATTTTTTTGTTATCACTATTTCACATCGTAACATCACGTACTGCAGTGGGGGTTAAAGAGTTAATGCTCCAGTTCCGTGCATCGTGGATAGTTCCAGGTATTTGTCCCAGAAGAAAAGAAGTACATCTCCCAGAGGACTGTTCACTGTTCTGTTACTGTTTTCTGCTCAGTGGGAAAGATAAAAACCATTCATAGGTCATGAGACATCCCCTTTTTGATCGTCTGGCTCGTCTCTGTTGCGGGTACTGTATCGCCTCAGCTTTCTTAGAGTAAGGCCTTCTGTTTTCGGACACACTCTCTCATTTTATTTGATTTATTAGCTTTAGTTGTATTATTGTTGATGATAACTTCCTGATGCAAATGGTGGACAAGCCAACTAGGAGAGGAGCTCTGCTGGATCTTATTCTCACTAATAAGGATGGTCTGGTTGCAGCGGTGAAGGCTGAGTGCAGCCTTGGTTGCAGCGACCATGAGGTGGTGGAGTTCAGGATCTCGTGTGGCCGGAATAGAATACCAAGCAGAATCACAACCATGGACTTGTAGGGCCAACTATGGCCTTTTCAAGCAATTGCTAGGGGAAATCCTGTGGGACAGCATACTTGAAGGTAAAGGGGCCCAAGATAGTTGTTTAGTATTCAAGGACTGTTTCTTCCAAGCTCAAGATCAGAGCATCCCAACAGGTAGGAAGTCAAGGAAGGGATCCAGGGTGACCTGCATGGTTAAACAGGGAACTGCTGGGCAAGCTCAAGTGGAGGAGGAGAGTTTACAGATCATGGAAGGAAGGGCTGGCCACTTGGGAGGAATATAAGGTTGCTGTCAGAGGATGTAGGGAGGCAACTAGGAAAGCTAAGGCCTCCTTAGAATTAAACCTTGTGAGAGGAGTCAAGGACAACAGAAAGGGCTTCTTCAAATACATAGCAGATAAAACTAACACTAGAGGCAATGTATGCCCACTGATGATTGATGTGAGTGTCCTGGTGACAGAAGATACAGAGAAGGCAAAGTTACTAAATGACTTCTTTGTCTATACTGCTGGAGGCTGTCCTGAGGAGCCCCATACCCCTGAGGCCGCAAAGGAAGTCAGGATAAAGGAGGAGTTTGCCTCAGTTGATGAGGACTGGGTTAAGGACCAGTTAAGCAATCTAGACATCCATAAATCCATGGGCCCTGATGGGATGCACCCACGGGTGCTGAGGGAGCTGGCGGAAGTCATTGCTAGGATGCTCTCCATCATCTTTGGTAAGTCGTGGGGAACGGGAGAGGTGCCTGAGGACTAGAGGAAAGCAAATGTCACTCTGGTCTTCAAAAAGGGCAAGAAGGAGGACCCTGGTAACTATAGACCGGTCAGCCTCACGTCCATCCCTGGAAAAGTGATGGAACAACTTATCCTTGGCATTGTCTCTAGGCGTATCAAGGATAAGAGGGTCATTAGAGGCAGTCAGCATGGCTTCACCAAGGGGAAGTCATGCTTGACCAACCTGATAGACTTTTATGAAGACACAACTATGTGGATAGATGAAAAGCAGTGGATGTGGTCTATATCTTGATTTCAGTAAAGCATTTGACACCGCCTCCCACAGCATCCTCGCAGCGAAACTGAGAAAGTGTGGTCTGGATGACCGAGTAGTGAGGTGGATTGTGAACTGGCTGAAGGGAAGAAGCCAGAGAGTTGTGGTCAATGGGACGGAGTCTAGCTGGAGGCCTGTGGGAATACAAGAAAAACTGTTCAGAGCAGCAGCTGTAGAGCAAGATAAACAGCATGAGATCCAAGGACACCTCTAGAAGAAGAACGAATGTCTCACGGCTCTGACTGGATAAGCGCCTGCATGAATGGTTGAAGAGTGTTTTGTAGAATGCTCTGTTGACATGTAAAGGTGTCATGGTTTTGTGATTTTTGATTTTCGGTATTCCACATAACATCATGTAGTGCACTCGGAGTTAAAGAGTTAATGCTCCAGTTCCATGGAGTGGCAATATTTTTGGGTACCTGGTTCTCAGAAGAAAACTACATAACTCAGAAGACTTTCACTGTTCCATTTCCTGTTTCCATATTCCATTTAAAGGGAAAGATAAAACTGCTCGCTAGTCATGAGATTGGTTCCTTCTTTTACTGCTCGTCGCTGCGGTGTGTGATCCCTAGCCATCTCACCTTCAGTACTAGAGTAAAGCCTTCAGTTTTGGACACTTTCTCTCTCATTTATTTGATTTATTATCTTCAATTCCAATTATATTATATTATATTGTGTTATCTCACATTCCGCTGGCATATTTAGTAAATTAGTTTTCTCCCTTAGCTTGTTGCCACTGCTTTGTTTTGTTTTTAGGCAGATCTCTCTACCTTTTTCCCCTTTTTCCCTTTCCTCTCTCCTGGGGAATGGGTCGGTGGCTCCCTCCATGCCATTAGTCACGGAACTTGGCCAAACCCTTGACAAAGTGTGAGAGTTGCAGCTTAGGAAGTCCTGGTATACCTACTTCTGAGAAGCTTTAGCTCTGAAGTTCCTTGATCCTGTAGGCGCTTTTGTGTCCTATCACCTGCTGGCTTACTTACTCTGAATACTTGCTATTGCATACTCTAAGGTACTCTGAAGCTAAGCTTATCCACTATGTTAATAATCAAGTATTCATTTATAAATGCNGGGGGGTCGGGGAGGGGGCCCTTGGGCCTACTGTCCCTGTCACGGGCATAGACTGGTCCAGACAACCCCGTGACATGGGAAAGTTGTAGGGGCAGATGGGAAAGCTAGAAAAAGAAAACTTGTGAAAGTATATAAGTGATGTGAGAACTTGTAATAAATGATTTGGATTGTTCACATCTGAGTCCGTGCATCAGACGCTGCAGAGGCCTGTGTCCAGTGGAGTCCCTCAGGGATCGGTACTGGAACCGGTGCTTTTGAATATATTCATCAATGACTTGGATGAGGGAATAGAGTGCACGGTCAGCAAGTTTGCTGATGACAAAACTGGGAGGAGTGGCTGACACGCCAGAAGGCTGTGCTGCCATCCAGCGAGACCTAGACAGGCTGGAGAGTTGGGCGGGGAGAAATTTAATGAAATACAAGGGCAAGTGTAGAGTCTTGCATCTGGGCAACAGCTCCAGGTACCAGTACAGGTTGGGAACTGACCTGTTGGAGAGCAGTGTAGGGGAAAGGGACCTGGGGGTCCTGGTGGACAGCAGGATGACCGTGAGTCAGCACTATGCCCTTGTGGCCAAGAAGGCCAATGACATCCTGGGGTGTGTTAGAAGGGGTGTGGTTAGTAGGTCGAGAGAGGTTCTCCCCCTCTACTCTGCCCTGGTGAGACTGCATCTGGAATATTGTGTCCAGTTCTGGGCCCCTAAGTTCAAGAAGGACAAGGAACTGCTTGAGAGAGTCCAGCGCAGAGCCACAAAAATGATTAAGAGAGTGGAGCATCTCCCTTACTAGGGAGAAGCTGAGGGAGCTGGGTCTCTAGTTTGGAGGAGACTGAGGAGTGACCTCATTAATGCTTATAGATCTGTAAAGGGTGGGTGTCATGAGGATGGAGCCAGGCCCTTCTCAGTGACATCCAGTGACAGGACAAGGGGAAATGGGTACAAGCTGGAACATGGGAGGTTCTACAAAAATATGAGAAAAAACTTCTTTACGGTGAGTGTGACAGAACACTGGAACAGACTGCCCAGAGAGGTTGTGAGGTCTCCTCTGGAGACATTCAAAATCTGCCTGGATACGTTCCTGTGTGACCTGATAGAGGTGTTCCTGCTCCGGCAGGAGGATTGGACTAGATGATCTTTCAAGGTCTCTTTCAATCCCTGATATTCGGTGATTATGTGATTCTATATTGCATTGCATTATCTTACATTCTGATATTTTTTTAGTAAATGAGCTTTCTTACTCAGATCATTGCTGCTGTTTTGTTTTTAGGCCCTTCTCCCTACCCTTTTTCCCCTTTTCCCTATTTCCTTTTCCCAGTGCCTGCGTCCGTAGGTCACCCTGCCCAGCTAGTCTCAGAACAAGGCCAAACCAGCCCGTAAACCGTTGACATTTTTGCTGGAGAATGCGGGCAAAAGCCACATTGGCTGGGCAAAAACGTACTTTTAGAACAAATCTCTCTCTGCTCTTGGAGAGTTTCGTTAGAAAACTTATCAATACTGCAGGTGCTGTACTGAAAATAAGGCCTTGAAGTCCAGGCTCAATGTTCTGGGATATTTGTAAACTTTTGGGTGCTGCTAGCCTGCTTCTGTAAAGAGAGAAAAAAAAAAAAATGCTTTCTCTTGTAAAACTGCTCTGCAAGGGAATGCATTCCATCATTTTTTTCTTTCTTAACGCTCAGAACGTACTGGGCCTTAATTAAGTTTGCCACTCTGCTCTATGGAGCTATAAGTATATATAATCAATTGAAAACACTGATGGAAATGCCTACCTGGTATCTGCATACAATGTGGCATACAAGTCCAGAGGGAGTTGCTAATTCTACAGAACTTGTGGTTTTTAAACAGTCTCCCAGTCCCTCCCTTGAATCCTTTATGCGGTTTTTGAATGCTCATCCGATGATCATGATGATCATGTTGTCAGTCTTCCTGAATGTACTCCTCATCAGTATCTGTATATATAATATTTTGAGGAAGCATTCCCCAAAGCCAGAGAAGCCTGAGTGGCAGGGAGTGTGGAGGGACTTGGGAGAGACTTTAGAGAGATGGACATCTTCAGTGTCATGGAACTTTACTCCTGAACACCTGGAAGACCCTGAGAGCCTAAGCAGATATTTGAGACAGGAATGTTGCGGCTCAGGCAGATCTGAGGAGGAACAAATTATTTGGGGCCTGGATTATGCTTATTGGGCCTTATTCAGTATTATCCCAGGGAGGATGAGAGCCTCTGAGCCGAAAGGGAGAGTCTCCGAGCTGACAGGGAGAGTCTCTGTGCCGAAAGAGGCAGTCTCTGTGAGAGAGTGTACAAAATGAGCAAGAGAGTCTCCAGGAGAGAGTCCAAACCGAGTGGGAGAATCTCCATGTCCAGAAAGTGAGTCTGCTAGTTGAGAAGCAGTCTCCAAACTGAAAGAGAGTGTCTCCAAGCCGGGAGGGAGCATCTTCAGGTCCAACAAGAGAGTTTTCTAGCTGAGAGACAGAATCTCCAGACTGAGCAAGAGAGTCTCCGAGCTGAGAAGGAAAGAGTCCAATCTGTGAGAGAGAATCTCCAATCTGAGAAAGAGAATCTCCAATCTGAACAAGACACCCTCCAAAACGAACAAGACAGACTCCAAGCCTAGCTGGAGAAAAAGAGCATTGAAACTGGCCAACCTGATCAATCACAGGAGGCGCCAGAATCATTGTCATTAGACCCTGTAAGAGAACTGTCATGGCTTTATGATTTTTTGTTATCGGTATTCCACATCATGTAGTGCACTGGGAGTTAAAGAGTTAATGCTCCAGGTCCGGGTACCTGTCCCAGAAGAGAAGAACTACATCCCCCAGAGGACTGTTCACTGTTCTGTTACCATTTCCACTCAGAGGGAAAAAATAAAAGCTGTTCACATATCAGGAGATGCCCCCCTCTTTTCTCTTCTGCTCAGCCCGTCTAGACGTCTTGGCTCAGCACTAGAGTAAGGCCTTCGTTTTTTGGAGACTCTCTCATTTTATTTGATTTATTAGCTTCAATTCTAATTGTATTATATTGTATTATAGTGTATTATCTTGCATTCCGTTATCTTATTTAGTTAATTAGTTTGTTTCTTCTCAGAACGTTGCCACTATTTTGTTTTCAGGCCCATCTCCCTACGCTTTTCCCCTTTTTCCCTTTCCCAGGGGGTGGGCCCGTGGGTCCGTGTTCAAGAAAAGACTTTTCGTGCCACCCAAATGAACCCATTGCCACCTGGTTACTTTGATGTTGGGACAATGGGGCTGTCAGCGGTTTACTGGTTTGGACTGGTTCTGTGACTAGCGGGGCAGGGGGACCCACAGATCCACAGATGCACATCCCAGAAAGGGAAAAGGGAAATAAAAGGCATCCTGCCAAACAATAACCGAATGTCCCGTCTTCCTCGATCCATCTGTAAAGACTGTCAATGCATCTAACGGAATAGGAGAGCGTTTAGGAAGGTCCTGTAACTGGAAGTGAGATTGTAATACCTATGCCCTGGTGGATGCACTGATATTGCTCCAGGGAAGCCTTCCATGTGTGAGAGGTAGATTGTGTTTTTGCAGTAGAAGCTTCCAGCTTCCAATATTTTCTGTATGTAGTATAGGCCTTTGCTGAACTTATACCCCTCTTGTGAAATAGTTTTCTTCCACTAAGAAAGTTGCTGAACAGAGTAATAAGTTAAGATTTGGGGTGCTCTGACTGGGGTAGAATTGAGCCAGGTACAAGATAAGGCAAATATGCAGGGTGGAGAGAGAGCCTAGCACAGGACAGAACGAACGTGCTCATTCTTGGAATTATTGCCCTCCTATCTCAATGGAAGAGTACAAAATATACCCAAGAAACAACAGGTTGGTAAGGGGCCTTATATGGAAATGTATCATAGCAACAGCGTTGGGGAAATTGTGAGCCTGAGATGCTCAACCAATGAGAGAGAACCAGGAGAGCATTACCTGTGTCGGGTTTAGGGTATACAACGGAATGAATTTCGATGACCGGTGCACAATTTCTCCCTTGCCAATAGGGGGCGTGCGCCCGTTATTGCAATAATGAATAAACTTTGCTGCTATCGCTAAGATCCTTGCCTAACTTGGAATTTTTGACCTTGAGTGTTTCTCACACATGGCCACCTGGAAAAGCGGCAAACTTTGAAACAACCATTGTAACATATTTACAGATACTGGCAAAATAAGCACTGAAGGCTCCAACCCGCTCAGCGACAATAGTCTTTGCCGTCCCCTGATGATGAGGGTGGTGATCATTTCAAACCTTGTAGTGATAGTTCTTGAAAATTGATGAGGTAGGAAGATCCATTCCAACATCAGGAGTGGGTCTTTTAATCTTGCATCCCGTTGAAATAGGAGTGCGTATGCCTGATAGTCCGGATTCATAATTAACAATTGAAAGGGGAGAGCTGGATCAGTTGTTCTGACATTGTTGTGGCAACCTCCTTAACGGTGATTTGTGCTTCTGGTGTCAAAGTTTGCCTTGAATTTCATGCTGTATCCCCTTTTAATAACTGGAATAACGGATGCAATGTTTCATTGGTTATACCCAGTATGGGTCTGATGCAATTTATGGCTCCTAATAGTTTTTGCATATCATTCAGTGTGCGAACCTCCGTGCTTATCTTTAAGCATTGTGGGGCTATGTTCTGATTCATAGTTCGCCAACCCAAATACCTCCAGGGTGAGCTCTCCTGAACTTCCTCAGGAGCCACTTCTTAATCCCTGACTTCTGATGCATTCAAGAACCATGGTCATTGCATGTTGCATCTCTTCCCCTGACTGGATTGCCACAAGAATGTCATCCATATAGCAATAAATAGACGCACGGGGCAACTTTTCCCTCACAGGGGATAGAGCCCTTGCTACAAACCACTGACATATAGTGGGACTATTTTTCATTCCCTGGGGCAACACTGTCCAGTGGTATCGTTTAGCCGGTTCAGGCGCATTAATGGAGGGAACTGAGAATGCAAATTTAGGCGCATCATGAGGATCCAGCAGAATGGTAAAGAAGCAGTCCCTTAAATCAATAACAGTCAAACACCAGTCTTTTGGTATCACTGTAGGGAATGGCAGTCCAGGCTGCAATGGTCCCATTTCTTCCATGATGGCATTAATTTCTTGTAAGTCTTGCAACAGATGCCATTTCCCACTCTTCTTCCTAATCACAAACACTGGAGAGTTCCATGGGCTGGTATCAGGAATTATGTGGCCAGCTGTTAACTGTTCCTGAACCAGCTCATGCAAGTGGTGCAGCTTTTCACTACTAAGGTGTCTCACTCCAATTTATAGGAGGGAGATGAGGTTCTTTTAATGTATGTATACCCGACATGAGATTAAGAAACAATGGTTCAAATGTTGGTCCGACCAGGTTTATTACAAATCTTAATTGCTTAGGTATATGGGGAAGGGAAGATGGGCGATGTTGTAGTAGCTGGGCCTGAGTGGCATGGGGGGGGCCTCGGGGCGGGGCGAAGGGAGGGAGTGCGACGAGCGTCAGGGGCAGAGCCGAGGGTGGGAGCACAGCGAGTGTCAGGGGCAGTGATTTCTCCCTGGCCAGGGGCGGGGTCGGAGCCGCGGATTGAATCCGAGCTGCTTTCTGCATCAAGGGGTAGCAGAGGGGGTAGGAGGGAGGGCGATGGGAAACAGTCGGAAGAAATTCTTCCTTGTCGAATTTGTTAAAACCCTTCCATTATTTGGTGCCAAACAGGTAAAAGTTTAGCAGCCCTTCTGTCTTTAGTAATAGAAGCCTCCCAGAGTTTTGTGCCAATTTTGTCCCAAAGTTCTCCATCAAGAGAGAACCCAGTTTATGGAAATTCAGGGACATTTTGCTTATCCATTTAAGAAAAGTAACTAATGCTGAGGTAGATACAGGCTGATTCTGAAACTTTAAAACTAACCGTAATACTTCAAGATTTACTTGCTTTTTCTTTGTTAGAGAACTCCCCCTAGTTCCCGACTGCTCACCTTCTGTCCTGCAGAACGGTGCGGGTGCGCGCGAAACAATCTCTCCGTAGTTCAGTTGGGCGGCGCAGTGGCGGAGCGCGGCGGAGAGGGTGGCACGGAGCCTCTGTGGCCCCCGGACGATTCAGGTGCCTCTGCACATGCCTCCCTGAATGCTCCTGCCTCAACCTCTAGTAGTTCCACAGACCCATCCTGCGCAGCAGCCATAGCCACTTTCTGTTCTGTCTGCATGTTTTTCAGCGTATTAATGACCAATCGCCAAGTTACACATAAGTCCTTAACAACCTTGCCGCAACTTGTAGTCTTCTCCCATAACTGATCTCCTACCGCCCTCCATTCCTCAGGGCTAAATATTAACGGTACTTCCTTAAAAAATCTTTCTTTCACCCCCAAGTCAATAAAGCCTTTAAGTGCTTCAATGAGCACACTTCACCCCACTTCACGAAGATGCTCATCAATAACTGAGCAGCTTTATTGAGCTTGGGGGAGAGGGAAATGTTGTATTAGGCGACAGCGAGGCTATTCGGGATGTCACGGGATAGTGCCCCCCCCGAGCTCAGTAATTGGACAATGCACCTTTAGGGGATGTAGACGAAGTAGAACAAGAATGTACTTAAACGAATGCCACGTGTGATTAAACGCCATTTTGCCATTTTGCCATTTTCCTGCACATCATATTGGTGTCTTATGCAGTTCTTGGCCCTGATCGGGTAATTGATCAGTCTCACAAAGGGTTAATACAGCCTGAACAGATCATTAATGACAACACTCTGCTTTCTCCATTGTGGAGGAAAATTCACTTACGAGCAATCAGGTCGCAACCCTGATCCGCATGTGCGCAATTGCCTCACTGCGAGCTCATCCTCCTATCTCCTCGCTTCCCAGGCTCCTGCTACTGCAGAAGTTTTGGAATCCAGCTCGAAGCCGATGAGGTCCCCGATGTCAGCTCAACCGCAGCCTGCACCTGCGCTGCAGTGGAATGCACCGAGTGAGCATCTCCTGTTGTCGGGAGGTCTAAAAAGTTAGTAGTGGTCACAGTGGAAGGTCCGGACAGTGCCTGTACTGCTGCAGCAGCGACCTGGCGTTCTGCTTGTATGTGTTTTAGCATGTTGATTATGGCACGCCAAACCAGTCCCAACGTCTTGAGGGTCTTCTCCTCCCTTTTATCAGAGATCACAGAGTCCCACATATGGTCCCCTACTTCTCTCCATTCCGCTACGCTAAATATTAGCGCAACTTCACGTAAATGTCCATTATTTCACGCCCGTTTTTCCAGCTCCAAAATGCCTTTAGGAGAGATCTGCTCCCCTCTCTTAGAGAGGATACTCTGGAGCAGCTTCTCCGCAGCTTCCTACTCCATGGTGGCGCAGAGGACAGGTCGCAACCCTGTTTCCAGCTACCGCAAAACTTACGTCGTTTAGGACTTGTCGTTTAAGACTCGTTTAGGACTCCGCGGTGCCAACCATCTGCGAACCGCCAATCACTTCCTCCGTTTTCCCGAATTCCACGTCCAACCGCAGCGGCAAGGGTCTGTTCGGGCGCCAATTGTTGTAGTGTCCAGGCAAAATCCCTTAGCCAAAGTAGGAAAACCCGGGGAGAAAGTGATTCCGGCACGGACTCAGAGACACCAATATGGTTAACAAAGCTGAGACGTTTATTGTTTGAACAAAGCAAGCTTTTATACACTCGAGTGCTATGTTACTTTCAGGTCGTTGCTAGGCATTGTTGTCTTTAGGTCGAAGGCTCCCTTTTTCCCTGGGGCACATCATCACAGGCCAGAATGCAGCTTGTCCAACTCCCTCATTCCTGGCCGATTCAGGGTACAGAGCTCCTTCTTCCCACGGAGCCGTACGTGCTGTTTTGTTCGCAGCGGTCCAGAGATAAGTAGACATGCCCGCATTCCTGGAGCCAGTCCTCCACAGGGCGATAGAAAAGAGGAAAGAAGCAAGAATTGCGTAAAGCGGGGATAGTCACCACCAGGATCCAGCAGAGGTCCCGTTGTCCGATGGTCCGGGGCAGAGACTCAGGGGAGGAGAGCAGCAGCAGCATGGCCAGTCTTAGGCAGCAAGAAGGTACAGGTACCGGGTAGGTCCAGGAAGAAACCACGGGGTAAGTCCGGGAGGAAGCAGCAGGTCTCCGGTAGCAAGCCCAGGAGAGTCTGTCAGCATGCAGGCATTCCATAGTGAGGAATCTGATGGCAGACACCTTTCTTCTTCGGGAGACAGCAGCAGCAGCAGCATGGCCGGCCTTAGGAAGCAAGCAGGTAGAGCGCAGAGCAAGTCCAGGAGGGAGAGAGGCAGGTCGTGAGGCTTCTCGTGTCAGAAACCTCCTTGTTCTTTATGAGGAATCTATTGTCAGAAACCTAAAAAACATGGTTGTTTGTCCCTTTTTTATCTTTCTTTTTTATTCTTCTTCTTCTGCCTATGTGACATTCCTGGGCGCTTGGGTAAGAGTCATGTGCAGCACCTCCTGAGAGGGCCATCTCCTTCGAGATAAGCCCACACAAAAGAGTGCTTCCCAGCCATTAATGTGAAACTTATCTCTCTCTCGTTGCCCCTGGCCTTGTCCATCTGTGCCCCTCAGACAAAGGACTTCTCAACCTCTGGCCAGGGCTTGCCTGGACTTGTCCATCAGTGTTCCTCAGCAGGCTTTGAGGCAATGGTATAAAATAATAATCTCTTACATAAGGGGCCACTGATCCACCCACACAGGATCTGATGTCTTCCATATGAGTAGTAATGTACGCTGCACCGCCACGGCCCCTATGATAAATTTTGTCCCCAAATTCAGTCCCCACTGAGAGAGGCAGTCCTGTCCCCAAAGAGTCAATGGCATTTGGAGAATGTATGGACGAACACTGGCTCTTCTGTCTTCAGGGCCCACTACTTGAATCACATGCGCACTTTGTACAGGGAGAGTCTGGCCTCCTATACCCGTTAATGCGGTATGAACCTGTGAGGTGGGCCAATGTGATGGCCAGGCACTTTGGGCAATTACTGTTACATCTGCCCCAGTGTCTATGATGCCAGACACCTCGAATTTCTGTGGTGGACTCCCTGCCTCTAGCATGCAAGTCAGGATTGGCTGAATGTATGATACCTTTTGAGCCCACAGTATATGTGGGGAACCTGTATAGCCAAACCCCTCTGCCCCTCTCTCTTTGTCAATCACTGGTATCCATTGCGCATAAAAATATATCAATTGTGCAATGTGGGCACCTGATGGCACATGACAAGGAGGCATTGGCATCCACACCATAATTTTAATCTCCCCTAAGAAATCTGCATCTATGACCCCCGGTAATATGAAGAGACCTTGCATTGTAACAAAAGATCATCCTATCAACAAAGCACTATGACCATATCCTAAAGGTCCAATGACACCCATCGCTACTGCCCTCACCTGGTTAGAATCTAAAGTCACTGTCTCGGAGGTGGCCAGATCCACTCCAGCAGCGTCATGAGTTCTTGCGTATAAACCTGCGGTGCCTGTGGCACTGGAGTCGATTGTGGCACCGGGGCTACTTGTGTCATCACGTGCGCCCGCTGCGCGCTCCGGCCCCCATTTCCCTGAAGAGGGTGCCCTTCCTTGCCTAATCTAGAGTGGCACTGATTTACATAATGACTACCCTTGCAGCATCAGGTGCATACCCCCAGTCCGAGCGGCTGCATGGCTCTTCTGTTCGGGCAATCTCAGCACAAATGACCTGGCTGACCACATGCAAAGCAACTCTGAAAATCTAATTTCATCACTGCGAACACTGCAGCAATCACGTTGCACTGATGTTGCATAGTGCCCACTTTATTACAAGCATCTATCATCTGTAAAAGGGTAGGTTTATTCAGAGGGCAGAGAACTCTCTGACAATCCTTGTTAGCATTTTCCATAGCCATCTTTTGTAGCAATATTTCCCGTGCCTCTGCATTTTCCACCTGTTTGTCTGGACTATCTTTCAATTTATCAGTAAACTGCATGAAAGGTTCACCCGGCCCCTGCTTTATGCTCGTAAATGAACGTTGGGGCTTACCTACATCAGGGACCTTTAAAAAGGCATCAAGGGCTAAGTCTTTGTATTGGTCTAAAGCCTCAACATTTAATTGTACTTGAGCCGTTGTGGCAATGTAATTACTTTCCCCAAGCAAGGCTTCCATACCAATGACTTGTAACAGGTCCCCATTTGGTCTACCCAGATTCTCTATTGCCTTTTGTTGTGCAGATTCTCTCCAAAAGCCCATCCACATCACGTATTGAGTACTTGTTAAAATCAGTTGTGCCAAGGTCTTGCAATCATGAGGACAAGGAGCTCAACAGATTACTTGTATAAAGGGAGCCAAGCCTGAATTAAAGGACGCTTTTCTGAGCTCTTTTATAATTTGAAAGCTTATACCCTCCCACCTAGGGCGCCTATTAGGTTCGGAAATTACAGGGCAGGCGAGAGCCAAATGCAATCTCTGAACCATGTCAAAATCCCCCTCCCACTCCGCTTCTTTGCGAATAGCACGCCAAACATCATGTGGATCAGAGGGTTTCAAGTCATGTTCCTTCCTTGGGCTCACTAGTCTGGGGTCTATAGGGTCATTGTCCTCATCATCGCGGTCGTTTACAGCAGCCCCCATAACAGGAGGAGCGGTGGGCTCTATTGCCACAGTGGATTCTGCATGTTTTTTTAACAACTCAAAAACCAATCTCCAGGGCCCCAAAAGGTCTTTAGCCACAGGGTCAGAACACATAGCTGCATCCCACAGCCTCACTCCCACTTTATCCCACATCTCTGTGTCAGAAATCATAGTCCCATCTACTCCCTCTACATTATGAGAGACCCACACCAAAAGTCACCTTAAATTGAAGCTTTCCACTTGAGAGTGGTGCTTCTGCAAAATTGTTTCCATTATTTTGCAAACCGCCTCCTGTTCCTTTGTTATACTTGTTCCCATTGTTCCCCATTGCTCACCTCTGTCCTGCAGAAGTGATTGTGGCTGTGCAGCCTGGTCCTGCTTCCTTTCAGCAGTTTTTGGGTCCCGCTTCCTTTCAGCAGCCCTAATTCCTTGTCACCGGTCAGCTTAATAGCCAATTCTCTCCTGAAGCTGACCCTGATACAGGGTCCTTATTCGGGCGCCATTTGTGGCAAATGAGGCATGGACTCCATTGCTGGTGCAAAACGAAGACATTTATTGTAGGTGCTCACAGCCTTTTATACCCCTGTGTTATGGTTTTACGATTTTTGTTTTTCAGTATTCCACATCATAACATCATGTAGTGCACTGAGAGTTAAAGGGTTAATGCTCCAGTTCCAGGTACCTGTCCCAGAAGAGAACTACTACATTCCCCAGAAGACTGTTCGCTGTTCTGTTATCATTTCTGCTCAGGGAGAACAGATTTAAGGCCTTGGTAGGACACCTGACCTCCCTCTTTTTGATCATCAGGCTCTCCTCCCTGCTGCTCAACCCGACTGCGCATCTCACCTCAGTGTTATGGTGAGGCCTTCAGTTCTCAGACACTCTTTCTCTCATTATATTTGATTTATTAGCTTCAATTCTAATTATATTGTATTATAGTGTGTTATCTGCATTCCGATATCTTATTTAGTAAATTAGTTTGTTTCTCCTCAGATCGTTGCTGCTGTTTTTAATTATTCGGGGACCCCTGTTTCCCCTTTCCAGGGGCGCGGATTCATGAATTCCTCCACCCTGCTAGTCACGGAACTGGGCTGAACCAGCCCGTAAACCGGTGACACCCTGTAACAACCCCTTGGTCACGTGTACTAGCCAGGCACCTCGTGCATGTTTACGTCTTGCGCCAGTAGCTTCCGAGCTTGTTTACTCATATGCAAGGTCTTTTGTTCATAATGTCTTTGCTTGTCCCACACTCCCCTGTCAAGGAGTTATATCTAGTTCTATCTGTGTCTGTGACAGGGGGACAGCAGGGAGATGGGAGCTGGGCCTAAAAACAGAACAGCGGCAATGATCTGAGGAGGAAAGTTAATTTACTAAATATGATATCAATGCAAGATTACACAATATAGTACAATATATAACTGGAATTGAGGCTAATAAATCAAATAAAATGAGAGAGAGTGTCTGAAACCAAAGGCATTACTCTGAATTGAAGGTGAAATGTCTGGGAAGCACACAAACTGCAAGGCAGTGAGAGAGAGAGAGAGAGTCCCGTGACTTGCGGCTCATATCTTCCCCTCTGAACGCAAAGTCCTCTGGGGTATATTGTTCTTCTCTTCGGAGAGACAGGTATTCAGAAAATTGGCGGTCCACGGAAGTGGGGCATTAACTCTAACTCCCAGTGCTTTACATGATGTTATGATGTGGAATACTGATAACAAAAATCATAAAACCATGACATCCCCACTAACTTCGAAGGGGCAAAGGCATCAGTTTTCCAATGGCTTGGGTAGCCGTTCAGGTTCCTCGGGAGAAGCACTAGGACACAAGACTTTGTTTTTCACAAGCTTCTTGAGCATTTGTTCCAGCCAACTAATTTCTCTAACCTGACTCTGGGCAATCCATTCATCAGTTCTCGCCAAATACCCTTCTACCAGCCCAGCATCCAGAGACAATAATGTTTATGATCAATGTTTCGCCTACCTGTTCTTACTTGGAATGAGACCCTTCCAGTTCCATTAAGCTTTGGGCTAGGTGGCCTGGGGGCAAGGCTGGCCGCTGCAAGCCTCACTCCCCTTGGCTCAAATTTACTGGAGGAAGAAACCACCAGCCCATATTTTCTCCCATAGTTAGTTAACTCTTGGGCAACCTCCCCCCACGTCCACACTTTGTATCCTGACTGCGGATGGTTAGAGGTTACAGTTCCTTCTAACACTGCTTGGGTTCTTTCTCCCTGAGACATAGCCTGTATCTTTCCTTGAAGTTGTATGCCTATGGGTTTCAACGATTCTGGAAGCCCCCTAATTAGAGGGGTCATCCTCTCAGGATCGACAGGCATCATCATAGGTGATTCATGGTGTGGCTGCAGCTTCCTGTCATACATCATTTGGAGGCAGGCAGCCTTTTGAACATTCTCTACTAACTGATCAGCTGTTCCAGTAATGTCAAGAGGGTCTCCCCTTTCTAAAGGGTTGAGACCACCTGCCCAATAGGCAGCCCTCTGTGTTAAGGACCAGGGAGCACGATTGTTGCCAGTAGTTTAAAATACTCCTGGTCCCCAATATCATTCAGCTTCCTCAGCTTAATCGCCAAGGTTAGCTGCTTCGGAGCTGTCCCGGTCAGAACCACAGCGACTGATTGCGAGGTACAGGGAGTTTTCGGTCAGTTCCTTCATCCAGGGAACCCCGAGGTAACAGAAGCCTGGCAGCTCTCGCGAGAACGGCTGACGTGGAGAGAGTGTTGCCGGGGCAACCTATTCTTCTGAATACACAGGGAGGAGGATTGTTATCTTGCTGTGAAGCAAGTGATTATCAGGGCAAACCCCGAGCGGATCAGCCAGAGCAGATCAGGCAGGGCGAACAGGCAGGGCAGGGCACCTTTCTATATAGGAGGGGGCTTAACGCTTAGCACTTACTTAGCACTTAACACTTAACAGGTCACTTAACAGGTCGTTGCCCTCTGGACACACCGAGGTGCAACCATGGTCACCACACAGCCGCGAGCTGCTGCTAAAAGGAACGTGGAGACTCAGACTGAAAGCATGAATGTCCATGCCGTAGTTCAGGTCTCAGGAGGCAGGGAATGCCTGGCCCTGTCACTGCTACAGGAGGGCAGCAGGGATACCACCTGTGTGCAGTGTGTGCAAGTGGATGACCTTCTCAGCCTGGTGGTAGAGCTAAAGGAGGAAGTAGAAAGGCTGAGGAGCATCCGGGATTGTGGGAAGGGGATTGATTGGTGGAGTCGCACTCTGCCATCCCTACAAGAAGGGCGTGGGGGAGATGCTCCTTGAGCAGTGGGGGATCATCTGCTGTCTCACAGTCAGGTGGGAAGGGGTGACCTCAAAGACAGTGATGGATGGAAACAAGTCCCTGTTCGGGGCAACAAGCGGACTGCCCCTCAGTCTGTCCCACTGTCACGGAGTTATCTAGATCAATCTATGTCCGTGACAGGGGGGCAGTAGGCCCGTGGGCCCCCCAGCCCCCAAAAAAGGGAAGGAAAAAGGAAAAGGGGGAGGGGAGGGAGATGAGAGATGGGCTCAAGGAAAAAAAAACAGAACAGCGGCAATGATCTAAGGAGGAAAACTTATTTTACTAACTATGATATCGGAATGCAAGATAACACAATATAATGCAATCTAATTGAAATTGAGACTAATAAATCAAATAAATAGGGGAGAGAGAGAGAGTTTTTGGAAACCGAGCAAACCTGAAGGCACATGGCTTGGAAGCACACTCACACCCTCTGCCAGGCAGTGAGAGAGAGAGAGCGAGATCCCGTGACTTCCATGATGTATCTTCCTCTCTGACCGTGAGGTCCTCTGGGACATGCAGTTCTTCTTCTCTGTGCTCCACATGATGTTATCATGTGGAATACCAATAGCAAAATTACAAAACCATGACACCCACCTTCCCAGGTGCCCTTACATAACAGGTATGAGGCTCTGGAGCTGGAGGGACAGGAAGATGTGGATGTCTGTGAAAGTCCATCCATGCAGGAGAGGTTGCCCAAGGCTAGTCAGTCTGCTCCCCGTTTTGCTACAACGTCAGGAAAAAAAGAAGGGCTGTCATCATAGTGGACTCCCTTCTGAAAGGAACTGAGGGCCCGATATGCCGCTCGGACCGGTCCCACAGGGAGGTGTGTTACCTGCCTGGAGCCCGGGTGAGAGATGTTGCTAAGAACATCACTCGCCTGGTTAAGCCCTCTGATTATTATCCATTCCTAGTTTTCCACATTGGAAATGAAGAGGTAGGCAAAAGAAGTTCTCGGGTGATCAAAAGGGACTTCAGGGCTCTGTAAAGACTGCTGAAGGGATCGGGGCGCAAGTTGTGCTCTCCTCTGTCCTGTCAGTTGGTGACTGGGATCTGGAAAAAAGGAGGAGTGTGGACATGCTGAATGAATGGCTTTGCAAATAGTATCACATTCAGGGCTTTGGATACTATGGTTTGGGATGCAGCCGTGAGAAAGGGGGAATGCTGATGGCGGATGAGAGCCGACTGACTAGAAGGGCCACAAATATTCTTGGGAACAAGCTGGCTGGGCTGGTTAGCAAGGCTTTAAACTAGATATGATGGGGGAAGGGGGTGTACTGGGTGACAGAGAAGTGCATGGGAACGCTGTCACCTTGGGAAGCGGAAAGGGAAAACCCCAGACTTGTCCTGGAGGTATTAGAGAGGGCTCCCTCCGAGAAGGCAACGAGGCCAATAGCTAAGCTGAAGTGCCTCTATACCAATGCATGCAGCATGGGAAATAAACAGGAGGAGCTAGAAACCGTGGCACAATTGGGAAAGTATGACCTAATTGCTATCACGGAAACATGGTGGGATGAATCCCACAATTGGAATACCCTGATTGAGGACTACAGGCTTTTCAGAAGTGAGAGACAGGGTAGGAAGGGTGGGGGAGTTGCCCTCTATGTTAAGAAGTAGATAGATTGCGAAGAGCTGTGTCTGAGGAACAGCCACGATCAGGTTGAGAGCTTGTGGGTTAAAATCAAGGATTGTTCCAGTAAAGGACATCTAGTGGTTGGGGTCTGCTACAGGCCACCTGATCAGGAGGAGCCTGTTGATGAGGCCTTCTTGCTTCAGCTGCAGGAGGTGTCACACTTGCGGGCTCTTGTCCTGAAGGGGGATTTCAACCACCTGGATATCTGCTGGGATAGTGGTATGGCGGGTGGCAGACAATCCAGGAGATTCCTGGAGTCTGTCGAGGACAACTTCCTGGTCCAGGTAATAGACCAACCCGAGGTAAAGCCTTACTGGACTTGGTGCTCAACAATGCAGAGGAGAGCATTAGAGAGGTTAAGATTGGAGGCAGCCTGAGCGGTAGTGACCATGCTTTGGCAGAGTTTGTGATCTTGATGAATGCGGGCCTGGCAAAAAGCAGAGCTAGGACCCTGTGCTTCAGGAGAGCAAACTTCCGGCTGCTCAAGGAACTGCTGGATGGGATCCCCTGGGAAACTGTCCTTAAGGGCATGGGTACAGAACAGAAGTAGTCAAGCAGGGAAGGCAGGCAACCGCTGTGGCTGTGCAAGGACCTGCAGCTTAAACTGAGTGAAAAGAGGAAATGTACAGGAAGTGGAAGCAGGGTTGTGTAGCCTGAGAGGAATACAGAGCTGTTGTCCGTGTGTGTAGAGATAGGATTAGGAAAGCCAAGGCGCAGATGGAGCTGAACTTGGTGAGGGATGTGAAAGATAACAAGAAGAGGTTATACAGGTACGTAGGCAGGAGACAGGCCAAGGAGAATGTTCCCCCTCTGATGAAAGGTAATGGGGAGCTGGCTTCCTCAGATATGGAAAAAGTTGAGGTACTCAGTGAGTGCTTTGCCTCAGTCTTCATGGGTGGTCAGGCTTCCCATGTCTGCCAGGACCAGGAGCCTCTAGGTGAGGGTGTGGGGAGTGGTTTCTGTCCCACTGTAGCAGTGGAACAAGTCCGAGTCCTCCTCATGAAATTGAATGTGTATAAGTCCATGGGGCCGGATGATATCCATCCTAGGGTTCTGAGAGAGATGGCTGATGTGGTTGCCGAGCCGCTCTCCATCATATTTGAAAAATCATGGCTGTCTGGTGAAGTCCTCGGTGACTGGAAAAAGGGAAACATTCCTCCCATTTTTAAGAAAGGGAGAAAGGAAGACCCAGGGAACTACAGGCTGGTGAGCTGCACCTCTGTGCTTGGGAAGATCATGGAGCAGATCCTCCTAGAAGCTATGTTAAGGCACATACAAGACAAAGAGGTGATTCGAGACAGCCAGCATGGCTTTGCCAAGGGCAGATCTTGCCTGACCAATCTGGTGGTCTTCTATGATTGAGTGATGGCTTCGGTGGACAGGGGAAGGGCGATGGATGTCATCTACCTGGACTTCTGCAAAGCCTTTGACATGGTCCCTCACCACATCCTTCTCTCTAAATTGGAGAGGCATGGATTTGAAGGATGGACTGCTCGATGGATTAGGAATTGGTTGGCTGGACGCAGCCAAAGGGTTGTGATTAATGGTTCTGTGTCAGTGTGGAGGCCGGTCACAAGCAGTGTCCCTCAGGGGTCAGTCTTGGGACCGGTGCTCTCCAACATCTTCATCAATGACACAGACAATAGCATCAAGTGCACTCTCAGCAAGTTTGCAGATGACACCAAGCTGAGCGGTGCAGTCAATGCGTTGGAAGGAAGGGAAGCCATCCAGAGGGACCTGGGCAGGCTGGAGAAGTGGGCCCATGAAAACCTAATGAGGTTCAACAAGGCCAAGTGCAGGGTGCTGCACTTGGGTTGGGGCAATCCCAGGTATTTATACAAANCTAAACAGATATTTGAGACAGGAATGTTGTGGCTCAGGCAGATCTGAGGAGGCACAAATGATTTGGGGCCTGGCTAATGCTTATCGGGCCTTATTCAATACTATCCCAGAGAAGGAGAGAGTTTTTGAAATTGAGAGAGAGTGTCTGAGAGCTGAAAGGGAGAGTCTCAGGGAGACAGTACAAAATGAGCAAGAGAGTCTCCAAGCTGAAAGAGACAGTTTCCAATCTGAGAGAGAGAATCTCCTAGTCAAGAGAAAAGACCTCCAATTCGAGTGGGACTCCCTCCGATCCGAGAGAGATGCCCTCCGAATTGAGAAAGACTCCCTGCAACTCAAACTCGACAGCCTTCAAAAAGAACGAGACACCCTCCAGTCTGAGAGAGATGCCCTCCAAATCGAGAGAGACTCCCTGCAATCCAAACTCGACAGCCTTCAAAAAGAATGGGACACCCTCCAGTCCGAGTGAGATGCCCTCCATTCCGAGAGGGACATCTTCAAGTCCAAACGGGACGTACTCCGAACTGAGCGAGATGCCCTCCAGCACGCAAAAGTCAGTCTCCAAGATGAACTAATCAGAATTCAGTCTCATCAAGCCATGCTCCAATCTGAACTAAATATCCTCATAATGGAGCGAGACAGACTCCGAGCCAAGCTGGAGAGTGAGAGCATCGGAACTGACCAACCTGATCAACCACAGGAGACACCAGAACTGATGTCAGTTGCCCCTGTAAGAGGACGGAAAACGAAACGAATCTCGACTCAGTTAGAACAGAAGAAAGAGGAGGAGGAGAAAGTAGAGGAAGCAGTCACTGTAGGAGGTGAGCAAGACATTGTTACTATTGTTAATTGAACTCTGAAAATGAATGAAATTCGAGGTCTGAGAAAAGACTTTTTGCACCACCCAAATGAGCCTATTGTCACCTGGTTACTTCGATGCTGGGACAATGGCGCCAACAGCGTGTGGCTAGATATAGTAGAGAAGCTCGCCAACTAGGTGGCATTGCTAGGGACTCAGCCATTGACAGAGGTATCAGTACATGCCAGAATGGGTCCTTCACCCTCTGGAGGCGGATGTTGCTAGCTGTAAAAGAAAGATACCCCTTCAAAGACGATCTGATGCCTGAGAAAAAGAAATGGACTGATGTGAAAAAAGGCATCCGCTATTTGAGAGAATATGCTGTGGTGGAAATGTTACATAGCCCCGATTTCATTCCTGATGAGCCAGTCCAAGAGCATGATCCCGAGAGAGTCAGGTGTACACCAAATATGTGGCGTACATTCACAAAGACTGCACCAGAAAGGTATGCCAGTACATTAGCAGCAATGAATGGCAGAGGGGAAAGAAGACCCCTTATAAACGAACTGATTAATTAACTTCAAGACTTTGAGTTACATTTAACCCCTCTACGAGCTTGTGTTTCAGCCATTATGGAGATAGCTGAAAAACTGGACAGAATAGAGAGCAATCAAGAAGATCAACGTAATGCTGATGGATCCATGGGTGTACCGGATACATCTGATGGGGTNTTTTTTTTTCTCTCTTTACAGAAGCAGGCTAGCAGCACCCAAAAGTTTACAAATATCCCAGAACATTGAGCCTGGACTTCAAGGCCTTATTTTCAGTACAGCACCTGCAGTATTGATAAGTTTTCTAACGAAACTCTCCAAGAGCAGAGAGAGATTTGTTCTAAAAGTACGTTTTTGCCCAGCCAATGTGGCTTTTGCCCGCATTCTCCAGCAAAAATGTCAACGGTTTACGGGCTGGTTTGGCCTTGTTCTGAGACTAGCTGGGCAGGGTGACCTACGGACGCAGGCACTGGGAAAAGGAAATAGGGAAAAGGGGAAAAAGGGTAGGGAGAAGGGCCTAAAAACAAAACAGCAGCAACGATCTGAGTAAGAAAGCTCATTTACTAAAAAAATATCAGAATGCAAGATAAAACATTATAATACAATATAATACAACTGAAGCTAATAAATAAAATGAGAGTGTGTCCGAAAACCAAAGGCCTTACTCTAAGTAAGCTGAGGCAATACGGTACCAGCAACAGAGACAAGCCAGAAGATCAAAAAGGGGACATGTCGTGACCTATGAACGGTTTTTATTTTTCCCTCTGAATGGAAAACAGTAACAGAACATCAAACAGTCTTGTAGGAGATGTAGTTGTTGTTCTCTTCCGGGACAGGTACCCGGAAATATCCATGATCTACGGAACTGGAGCATTAACTCTTTAACTCCCAGTGCAGTACATGATGTTATGATGTGGAATACCGATAACAAAAAAAAATCACAAAACCATGACAAATGGCACAAAATGAAATCAGATGAAATGAAATCAAATGAACTGAGGTGTTGAAATAAGATGAAATGAATTGATGAAATGAAACAATATGAAATGATGAACTGAGATGAGATGAAAAGAAAAGAAATGTGATGTGATGAAATGTGATGAAACGAAATGTTGAAATGAGATGAAATGAATTTTGATGTAATGAATTGTAATGAAGAAATGAAATTAAATGAGATGAAATGATAAAACATGATGAAATGACAAAATGAAATGAAATGTGATGAAATGAAATGAAATGATATGAAATGAATTTTGATGAAATAAAATGTGATTAAATGAAATGATGAAATGAAATGAGATGTTTAAATGAAATGATGAAATGAATTAAAATGATGAAAAGAGATGTGATGATGAAGTGCAATGAAATGTGATGCAATGAAATCATGAAATGAGATGCTTAAATGAAATTAGATGAAATGATGAAATGTGATGAAATGATGAAACAAAATGAAATTACATGATCAAATGTGATGATGAAATGAAATAAGATGAAATGAACTGATGAGATGAAATGAACTGATGAGATGAAATGAAATGAGAGGAGATGATGAAATGAGATGAAATGAAATTAGAAGAGATGATGAGAGGAGAGGAGGAGAGGAGAAGATGAAATGAATAGAGAGGAGATGTCATGGTTTTATGATTTTTGGTTTTCAGTATTCCACATCATAACATCATGTAGTGCACTGGGAGTTAAAGTGTTAATACTCTACTTCCAGGTACCTGTCCCTGTACGTCACAGAGATCAGGATGGCCCTCCTGGTTTTTTTTTTTTGCTTAGGCCGGTCGGCAGTGGCGTGTGGGTTTTCAGGTTTGCTCGGAAACTCTCTCTCTCTCCTATTTTATTTGATTTATTAGTCTCAATTTCAATTAGATTGTATTATATCATAGTTAGTAAAATAAGTTTTCCTCCCTATATCATTGCCGCTGCTTTTTTTTTTTCTTCCTTTCCCTTTCCCTTCCCATTTTCAGGGGGGGATCAGGGAGGGGGCCCAAGGGCCTACTGCCCCTGTCACGGGCATAGACTGGTCCGGATAACCCCGTGACAGGAGATTATGCAATGAAATGAGATGAGACGATGAGAGGAGATGAGAGGATGAGAAGAGATGAAAGGAGATGAGATGAGATGATGAAAGGAGATGAAAGAATCATAGAATGGCTTGGGTTGGAAGGGATCTCAAGGACCATGAATCTCCAACCCCCCCGCCACAAGCAGGGGCACCAACCTCCACATTTAATACTAGACCAGGTTGCCCAGGGCCCCATCCAACCTGGCCTTGAACACCTCCAGGGACAGCACATCCACAACCTCTCTGGGCAGCCTGTTCCAGCACCTCACCACTCTCATAGTAAAGAACTTCCCCTGATATCCAACCTAAATCTTCCCTCCTTCAACTTAAAACCATTTCCCCTTGTCCTGCTATTATCTATCCTTTCAAAGAGTTGACTCCCCTCCTGCTTATAGGCTCCCTTTAGTTACTGGAAGGATGCAATGAGGTTACCCCGCAGTCTTCTCTTCTCCAGGCTGAACAAGCCCATCTCCCTCAGCCTGTCTTTGTAGGGGAGGTTCTCTAGCTCTCTAATCATCTTTGTGGCCCTCCACTGGACCCTCTCCAACAGTTCTCTGTCTTTCTTTTATTGGGGGCCCCAGACCTGGATGCAGTACTCCAGATGGGGCCTCACGAGGGCAGAGTAGAGAGGGACAATCACCTCCCTGCCCCTGCTGGCCACCCCTCTTCTTATGGAGCCCAGGATATCATTTGCTTTTCAAGCTGCAATAGCACACTGCTGGCTCATGTTAAGTTTTTCATCCACCAACCAGAGTCACTGCCGCCATGCCACCTGCTGGCCCCCCAGCACTCTGGCAAGTGGGGATGGAGGCGAGTGGCACCTTGTCCAGCCACAGCGCACACCCAGCCCCACTTCGCACCCCAGCCTGACCAACCCAGTCCTTATACTGAAGTTACAGATCCGGCTTGCTGACTTCCCTTACTTACACTGGTCCAACATGCCAGAGGCTGTTCACATTGGAAACCTGCTGAGGATATGGGTATGGCACGGCATGAGATTTACACCCTCTCCCCTGGATTTTCATGGGCCAGCGAGAGATCACCAGATGCCACTGGAACTGCAACGCTTATCAAAGAAAGAAAGAAGGAAAGAAAGAAAGAAAGGAGATGAGATGATGAGATGAAACATGATGAGATGAAACGCGATGAAATCAGTTGAACTGAGAAGCTGAAATAAGATGAAATGAACCGATGAAATGAGATGAAGAGATGAAATGAGATGAGGAGATGAAATGAGGAGATGAAATATGATGAACTGCGATTAAATGTGATTAAGTGAGATGAAATGATGAGATGAAATTAGATAAAATGAAACAAGATGAATTGAAAAGTTGAAATAAGATGAAATGAACTGATGAAAGGAAACAATATGAAAAGGTGAACTGAGATGAGATGAGATGATGTCAAAAGTTTACAGGCTGATTCGGCCCGGTTCCATGACTAGCGGGGTGGGGGGACCCACAGACCCACGCCCCAGGAAAGGGAAAAGGGGAAGAGGGAAAAAGGGGAACAGGTAAGGAGATGGGCCTAAAAACTAAACCGCAGCAACGAACTGAGGAGAAAAAAAATTACTAAATAAGATATCAGAATGCAGATATCAGAATGCAGGACAACACACTATACCTAGCCACCCGTGGGCTAGGGTGTTAGAAGGTAAGGGGGCCTGTGAGAGCTGGTCAGCATTTAAACAGCTCTTCTTCCAAGCTCAGGATCAGTGCATCCCTGTGAGCAAGAAATCAGGAAAGGGTGGCAGGAGACCTGGGTGGATGAGCAAGGAGCTCATGCACAAACTCAAAGGGAAGAAGAAGGTCCATGAAATGTGGAAAAAGGGTCTGACCACTTGGGAAGAATATAGAAATGTTGTCAGGGCCTGCAGGGATGTGACGAGGAAGGCTAAAGCCCGCCTGGAATTCAATCTGGCAAAGGTGATAAAGGATAATAAAAAAGGCTTTTTAAAGTATGTTAACAGTAAAAGAAAGACTAAGGAGAATGTGGGTTCCCTGCTAAGTGAGGGGGGTGTTCTGGTAACGGGGGATGCTGAGAAGGAGGAGATAATGAATGCCTTCTTTGCTTCTGTCTTCAGTGAAAAAGCTCTCCCTCAGAAATCCCAGACCCTGGAGATTAGTGAGAGGGTCTGGGGAATGGAAGACTTCCCTTTAGTCAGGGAAGAGGCGGTTCGAGAGCGCCTAGGCAACACCAGTGTTCATAAATCCATGGGATCCGATGGGGTGCATCCACAGGTGCTGAGGGATCTGGCAGAGGTGATTGCTGAACTGCTCTCTATCGTCTTTGAGAGGTCTTGCAGAATGGGGGAGGTGCCTGAAGACTGGAGGATAGCCAATGTCACTCTGGTCTTCAAAAAGGTCAAGAAGGAAGATCCAGGTAATTACAGGCCAGTCAGCCTCACCTCTGTCCCTGGAAAGGTGATGGAACAGCTTGTGCTGGATGCCATCTTCAGACGATTGGAAGAAAAGGAGGTTATCAGGAGTAGTCAGCATGGGTTCACCAGGGGGAGGTCACGCTTGACCAACCTGGTAGCCTTCTATGATGTTGTCACTGGCTGGGTGGATGGGGGGAGAGCAGTGGATGTAGTCTTCCTTGATTTCAGCAAGGCGTTTGATACTGTCTCCCACGACATCCTTATAACAAAGCTGAGGAAGTGTGGGATAGATGA
>JACDJE010000784.1:47375-85533 GCA_016647715.1 Pavo muticus
AACTTCAAGACTTTGAGTTACATTTAACCCCTCTACGAGCTTGTGTTTCAGCCATTATGGAGATAGCTGAAAAACTGGACAGAATAGAGAGCAATCAAGAAGATCAACGTAATGCTGATGGATCCATGGGTGTACCGGATACATCTGATGGGGTCCAGGATTCCCAAAACAGCCCACTGGAGGTGCTGATCAACTTGGTTTCCTCCCAACCTGCATCGTCCAACGTCTCAGCTATAAACAGAAGACGTCCTCCTGCTTGAGCAAGTGACAACAGTAAGACTAAGTCACGTTTTGCCTTGTGGCATTATCTACATGACCATGGAGAAGATATGAAGAAGTGGCATAAAAAACCCACTCCTGCACTTCAAGCACGAGTAAAAGAATTACAACACAGATCAGCCACCAAGGTGAACTTCTCCAAAAAGGTGATTGCTCCAGTTGCTGCGGACAACCAAGGTAACAAATAGAGGGGCCCTGCCCCTAGCCGGGGGGGGGAAAGGGATAACACGAGTGTATTGGACTGTGTGGATAAGATGGCCTGGCACATCAGAACCACAGAAGTATAAGGCCCTGGTGGACACTGGTGCACAGTGCACTCTAATGCCCTCGAGTCACCAAGGGACAGAATCAACTTATATTCATGGGGCGACTGGGGGTTCCCAAGAGTTGACTATGTTGGAGGCTGAAAGAAGCCTCACTGCTAAAGACTGACAAAAGCACCCTCTTGTGACTGGCCCAGGGGCTCCATGCATACTTGGTATTGATTACCTCAGAAGGGGATATTTCAAGGATCCCAAGGGGTATCAATGGGCCTTTCGAATAGCTGCTGTAGACACAGAAGGTGTTAAGCAGCTGTCTGTTTTGCCTGGCCTGTCAGAATATCCATCTGTTGTGGGGTTGCTACGAGTGAAAAAGCAACAGGTACCAATTGCCACAAAAACGGTGCACAGACGGCAGTACCGCACCAACAGGGATTCCTTGCTCCCTATTCACAAGTTGATTCATCAACTAGAGAGTCAGGGAGTGATCAGCAAAACTCACTCACATTTTAATAGTCCCATATGGCCAGTGCGTAAAGCCAGTGGAGAATGGAGGCTGACGGTAGACTACCGTGGCCTGAATGAAGTCACACCCCCACTGAGTGCTGCTGTGCCAGACATGTTAGAACTCCAGTATGAACTGGAGTCAAAAGTAGCTAAATGGTATGCCACCACTGACATTGCTAATGCTTTCTTTTCCATTCCTTTGGCCACAGAATGTAGGCCACAGTTTGCTTTCACCTGGAGGGGTGTTCAGTATACTTGGAACCGTTTGCCCCAGGGGTGGAAACACAGCACAACCATTTGCCATGGGTTGATCCAAGCTGCACTGGAACAGGGCGGTGCTCCTGAGCACTTACAGTACATTGGTGATATCATTGTGTGGGGAGACACAGCAAGAGAAGTTTTTGAGAAAGGCAAGCAAATAATCCAGATCCTTCTGTGTGCTGGTTTTGCTAATAAGCGAAGCAAAGTGAAAGGACCTGCCCAGGAAATTCAGTTCCTAGGTATAAAGTGGCAAGATGGTGTCACGGGGTTACCTGGACCAGTCTATGCTCGTGACAGGGACATTGGGCCCAAGGTCCCCCTTCCCAGCCCCCCCCGCAAAGAGGAAGGGGAAGGGAAAAGGAAAGGAGAGAAAATGAACAGACCTCAAGGGAGGTAAACTTATTTTACTAACTATGTTATGAAATAATACAATCTAATTGAGACTGATAAATCTAACAATGTGGAGAGAGAGAGTTATCGGAGCACTTGCCTCCTCATTGGTAATCCAAGAAGAAAGCCCACCCCCAGCCCATCCCTCCGTGACGTGTAGGGACAGGTAGCTGGATTAGAGTGTTTACACTTTAACTCCCAATGCACTACATGATGTTATGATGTGGAATACTGAAAAACCAAAATCACAAAACCATGACATTCCACCCCTTATTCTACATCACTACATCATGATCAATATACATATATATATACACATATATACAAAAAAACAGTGATTAAAATGCATTACACATACATGTCCATATACATACACAGAACTACTAATTGCANGGCCAGGCTGGATGTGGCTCTGGGCAGCCTGGTCTAGTGGTTGGCGACCCTGCACATAGCAGTGGGGTTGAAACTAGATGATCATTGTGGTCCCTTTCAGCCCGTGCCATTCTATGATTCTATGATTCTATGATTCCTTTTCAGTTGATAGTATTTGGTCTCCACCAGTGAGACTAACCCTCCATACATACTCTGTCTCTGATTCCTTTGGAGAGTGGCCAAAATCTCTTTTCAATTTTGCTAATTCAGTGGCCACAAAAGGGGATTTCTTTAACATTCATTTGAGGGTCTAGGTCCTCGCTGTTATCAAATGTATATTCAGTTTTTATGGAAGGACGCAACTGTGCTGGGGAGGCCTCCGTCTTGTCTAGCTTTTCCTTTATTCCTTCCAGTTCCTCCCGAGGATAATATTTTTCTCGAGGAGGACTATGGATTACAGTGTTACTGGTATCCTTACACATTAACAGTTCCTTTAAGGACATTTGCAACAAAGCTGAATTACGTTTCTCACTTTCTAATTGTCCCTCAATGTTTTGTATATGATTCTGCAGAGTTTTCACCAATTCCTGTGTTACTTTGACTGATTTCTGCAATGCTTGTATAGTTTGGGATTCTGCTGAATGCTTTTCATCTCGGAACTCCATGGCAGCTTTTAGACCAGGCCCGAGTACTGCACAAATAAATGATTTTCCTTTTCTGACTCAGGTACGAGCCTCATTTTGCAGAACACTAATATGGTCCGAAAGACTCTGCAAGTTATGCCAGTTCTGTCGTGCCCAATTCACCCCTGATAACGAGGGCCGAGCACCATGCCTTTCTAAAAGGTCAAATAACACTTTTTCGCTTTCCACAGTAATTACACTTTCACTCATTTCTCAATACGCAGAAAGATCTACATTGGGGGGGCAGGGGGGCAGTACACGGTACACATCTATCAAACAAATGCAAATGCTCAAATCACTCCTCCCTTTTCTGAGGGGAGCACGCAAAAGACAAAGAGGTTCAAACAACACTTTTTAGGTTTCAGTATGCGGAGTGATCTTCTTGGAGAGGTACGCACATTTAAGTCAAAAAGTATTATTCCTCTCAACTCCAAGAGGCTCACACAGAAAAAAGGTTCATATTTCACATTTAAGTTACAAGATACTTGAATCACAAAATGCGGAGTGGTCTTCCCGGAGAGGCACAAGCATATTAAATGAATGCAAATACTCAAAATTACTTCATACGTCCCCGAGAGGCATACACATAAAAAGTTCCAAAAACAGATAAGTTTCAGTACGTGGAGAGATCTTCCTGGAGAAGTGCTCACGTCTAAGTTATCAAAAATATCACTCCTTGCAACTCCAGGAGGTACACACAGAAAAGGTTCAAACTATATCTGGAAGGACAACACTCTCACGGTGGGTATCCTGCTTTGACTACACCATTAACTAAAAATGTCTTGCTCCGATTATCAGAGCGAGAGGAGGTTCTCTGATGTTTGTTTACCTGATGAGAGATTAAGAAACAATGGTTCAAATGATGGTCCAATGAGTTTATTACAAATCCTAGTCACTAAGGGAGACGGGGAAGGGAAGGTGGCGACAATTACGAATTAGGGTGACGGGCAAGGGAAAGCGGGCAATAGGAAAGAAAGGAAAGGAGCAAGAATTATGAAAAGCGGGAATAGTCACCACCAAGATCCAGCAGCACGTTGTTGCACGCTGTTCCAATGGTCTGAGGCCAATACAGGAGCAAAAGTGCAGGGGAGATCAGCAGCAGAGTGGCTGTCCTTAGGCAACAAGCAGGTACAGTGACAGAGCAGGCCCAGGAGAGTTTGTCAGCAGGCAGGTATCACGTCATGAGGCATCTGATGTCATACACCACCCTCTTGGTTGTAGGTCTTTTTTTTTTATCCTTCTTCCAACATGGCATTCCTGGGCACTTAGGTAAGAGTCATGTGCAGCACCCTTGAGTATGCAGGTATGGCTATCTCCCTTGAGATGAGCCCACACAAAAGACTGCTTCCCGGCCATTAAGCTACTACTTATCTCCCTCTCCTTGCCCCTGGCCTGCAAATCTTCAGACAAAATATTTCTCCAACTTTGACCAGGACTTGCCTGGATTTGACCATCTGTGTTCCTCAGCAAGCTTCGAGACAAAGGTGCCGAAAGAATAATCTCTTACACCATCCTGACATCTACTAATACCTCTGTCAATGGCTGAGTCCTTAGCAATGATACCCAGTTGGTGAGCTTCTCTACTATCTAGCAACATACTGTTGTCCCCATTGTCCCAGCATCGAAGTAACCAGGTGACAGTGGGTTCATTTGGGTGGCATGAAAAGTCTTTTCTTGAACCTTGAATTTCAGTCATTTTCAGAGGTCAAGTAGTAATGGTGACAATGTCTTCCTCACCTCCTACTCTCTCAGTTCTTGTTGTTGCCCTCCTGGGCGTTGGTGATCATGATCTTGTTGAGGGCCCCTCCCCTGGACTTAGGGGCGGCTCCCCTGTACCTTCTTCCTCCTCTTCTCTTATAGTGACTTCTTCCTCTTCTTTCTCCTCCTCCTGCTGTTCTAAATGAGGCGACATAAGTTTAGTTTTCCATCCTCTTACAGGGGCAAGTGACATCGATTCTGGTGCCTCCTGTGACTGATCAGGTTGGTCATTTTCAGTGCTCTTTCTCTCCAGATCGGCTCTGAGCCCATCTTGTTCAGTTAGGAAGATCTCGTTCAGCTTGGAGGATATCTCGTTGAGATTGAAGTTTGACACGTTCATTTTGGAAACTGTTTAGTTTGGATTGAAGAGTGTCTTGCTCGGATTGGAAGGTGTCCCATTTGGATTGGAGGGTGTCTCGTTCTGTTTGGAGACTCTCTACTTTGGATTGTAGGGAGTCTCACTTGGTTTGGAAGGTGTCTCTCTCAGATTGGAAGGTGTCTTGATTGTTTCGGAGGCTGTCTTGCTCGGATTGGAAATTGTCTCTCTCAGATTGGAGATTCTTTCTCAGATTGGAGACTTTCCTTCCCAACTCGGACACTCTCTCACTTGGTCTGGAGATTCTGTTTCATGACTCTCTTTCTGGACCTGAAGATTTTCCCTCATGGCTCAAAGACACTCTCTTTCAGTTTGGAGACTCTGTTTCTTGACTAGCAGACTCACTTTCTGGACATGGAGATTCTCCCACTCGGTTTGGACTCTCTCCTGGAGACACTCTTGCTCATTTTGTACTCTCTCTTAGAAACTCTCTCTTTCAGCTCGGAGACTCTCCCTTTCGGCTCAGAGGCTCTCATCCTCCCTGGGATAATACTGAATAAGGCCCAATAAGCATAATCCAGGCCCCAAATAATTTGTACCTCCTCAGATCTGCCTGAGCCGCAACATTCCTGTCTCAAATATCTGCTTAGGCTCTCAGGGTCTTCCAGGTGTTCAGGAGTAAAGTTCCATGACACTGAAGATGTCCATCTCTCTAAAGTCTCTCCCAAGTCCCTCCACACTCCCTGCCACTCAGGCTTCTCTGGCTTTGGGGAATGCTTCCTCAAAATATTATATATACAGATACTGATGAGGAGTACATTCAGGAAGACTGACAACATGATCATCATGATCATCGGATGAGCATTCAAAAACCGCATAAAGGATTCAAGGGAGGGACTGGGAGACTGTTTAAAAACCACAAGTTCTGTAGAATTAGCAACTCCCTCTGGACTTGTATGCCACATTGTATGCAGATANCCCAGGAAATTCAGTTCCTAGGCATAAAGTGGCAAGATGGACGTCGTCACATCCCAACGGATGTGATCAACAAAATCACTGCCATGTCTCCGCCCACTAATAAGAAAAAGACTCAATCTTTTCTGGGCGTAGTGGGTTTTTGGAGAATGCATGTTCCAAACTATAGCCTCATAGTAAGCCCCCTTTATCAGGTGACGCAGAAGAAGTATAATTTTGTGTGGGGTCCTGAGCTGCAGCAGGCTTTTGAGCAGATTAAGCAGGAGATAGCCCGTGCTGTGGCCCTGGGGCCAGTACGGATGGGACAGGATGTGAAGAACATCCTCTACACTGCTGCTGGAGAGAAAGGTCCCACTTGGAGTTTGTTGGATGAGGCTTGGAGGGTATTTAGTAATAGAGAGGAGGAAGATAGTAAGAAGGACAGAAGGTTACTAGTGGCAGCTCTTCAGGACACTGGGGAAACAAAACCTGAAAGATCTAGGAGATCCTTAGGGAAGGATCAGTGTGCTATTTGCAGGAAAAAGGGACACTGGAAGAATAAATGCCCACTGAGAAATCGAAGAAAAGGAGGAATTGAGGGCAAGACTCAGGCCCTCGTAGAAAAGGATTGACGGGGACCTAGGGAATCTACCCTAGCGGATCCACTAGTTAAAATAAAGCTAGGAAATCGGCAACAGTGTGTGGAGTTTTTGGTAGATACCGGAGCTACATAGTCAGTTTTAAATACATCTCTAACCCCAACTAGTGAGGAGTTTGTTACTGTAAGGGGAGCCACCGGCCAAAGTGAAACAGTATTCTTTTTAAAACCCTTAAAATTTTAATTAGGAAAACAGGTGGGAATACATAAGTTTTTGTATATGCCAAATTCTCCAAAGCCCCTATTGGGATGGGATTTATTGGAACAATTAGAGGCGGAGATCAAATTTGAGTCAGGAAGGATTAAGCTCAAGGTAAAAAGGACCAAAAGAGGACCAATTAATCAAAGTACTTAGCCTAGCCTTGATTACTACTCCTGTTGGAACGGAAATCCTGGTGGAAGTGCAAAATCAGGTTTACCCAGGGGTATGGGCAGCAGAGGTTCCAGGGTGAGCAAAATTGGCTTCCCCAATACAAATTAGGCTAAAGCCAGGAGCTCAACCAGTACGGGTTAAACAATATCCCCTACGATCTGAGGATAGGAAGGGGATCCAGATGGTAATTGATCGATTTGTGAAATACGGGTTGTTAGTGGAGTGTGAATCAAGATATAATACTCCAATTTTGCCAATTAGGAAATCAGACGGGAGCTACCGGATAGTACAAGATTTAAGGGCCATTAACAAATTAGTGGAGGACTTGTACCCTCTAGTGGCAAATCCTTATACTCTGCTTACTAAGCTTTCTAGTGAATTGTCCTGGTTTACCGTATTGGATCTAAAAGATGCCTTCTATTTGCTTCTGAGTCCTGAAAATCAATTGTTGTTTGCCTTCGAATGGGAAAACCCCAATTCAGGAAGAAAATTGTAGCTCACCTGGACGGTACTTCCTCAAGGGTTTAAAAACAGCCCTACTTTGTTTGGGAACCAGATTGCCAATAATTTAGAACAATGGGAATGACCACCTGGAAACGGGGTTTTACTGCAATACATGGATGACCTTTTGGTTGCCACAGAGACTAGGGAACAATGCATTGCCTGGACAGTAAGCTTGTTAAACTTTCTTGGACTTAATGGTTATCGAGTCTCTCCACAGAAAGCACAAATAGCTCAGCAGCAAGTGACGTATCTGGGATATGAGATTACAGCTGGACTTCGAACCTTAGGGACTGCCAGGAAAGAAGCCATATGCTAAACATCTGAGCTGCAAACAGCCAAGGAACTCTGTACGTTCCTAGGAATGACAGGATGGTGCCAAATGTTGATACACAGCCATGGACTGTTGGTAAAGCCTCTTTATGCTCTTTTGAAATCGTATCCAAAGAATATTATATGGAATGGGGAGGTGTGAGAATCCTTCTTTGTTTTTCTGGCTCAAAGCTTGCTTTCTGAGGTGTTTCTTGTGATAAGACCCTAACTGATTTATTGAGAAGGCAAGTGATGGGTGCTACTGTGTGAAAATCAGCATCTCTTTGTGGACATTTGAAAGCACCTCCCTCCAGAGCCGTTTGCCTCCGGAAGAGAGTGCTCAGGAGTGGTCACTGGTGGAAGATCTGGCCTGTGACTAAATAGCTCCAGCTTGGTATGGGGAAAACTGGGAAATGATACCATCGTGTCCTGTGAGAACCGGATGCAGATGGGCATCCCTGCTCCCTCTTATCTGAGACCCCAGAGCCAGGAGCTGCCACTCCAAGGACAGCTGACTCAACCACTTTGGTTTTGACCTGTCACTCCAAAGAAAGCTGACTCGACCACTTTGGACTTATAAATACATTTGTACTACCATCGAAAAGTCGTCGTCATCAACAGAACAACAATGCCTGACGACCCACCGCTACTGAAGATCAATGACTGAGCTACGAACCTCGCTGGATCCATGGTGGTGACTATCTCCCTCTTGCTTCCTATAAAGACTCCTTGCTTCTATTTCCTATCTTTCCTATCGCCCGCCTTCCCTTCCCCATCACCCTAATTCATAATAGCGTCCGTCCTCCTCTTTCCCATCTCCCTGACTAAGATTTGTAATAAACTGGTCGGACCAACATTTGAACCGTTGTTTCTTAATCTCACGTCGGGTGTACATACATTAAAAGAACCTCATCTCCCTCCTATAAATTGGAGCGAGACAGGAGGCAAGGAGGTCATTCCACCAGCTGAAACAAGAACTCATGAAGGCCCCTGCTTTGGGGCTACCAGACACGACTAAACCCTTCTGTCTGTTCTCGCATGAAAAATAAGGAATAGCCTTGGGAGTCCTTGCCCAGAACCTTGGACCATATCAAAGGGTCCAAACAGCTTGATGAAGTGAGTAAGGGATGGCCAGGTTGCCTGAGGGCGGTGGCTGCATTAGTGCTCAATATTCAAGAAGCCTGTAAATTTACGCTGGGCCAAAGAATAACAGTTTTAATATCTCATACAGTGTCTACTGTATTGGAGGTAAAAGGGGGGCATTGGCTCTCATCCCAAAGGTT
The DNA here is from genome assembly GCA_016647715.1 of Pavo muticus. Lineage (NCBI taxonomy): Eukaryota > Metazoa > Chordata > Aves > Galliformes > Phasianidae > Pavo > Pavo muticus. The sequence continues at coordinate 56,283 of JACDJE010000784.1, forward strand.
TCTGAAATACCAGGCCATCCTGGTAGAGCAGGATCATGTAGAAATAATTGTAACTAATATTGTCAACCCAGCATCTTTCCTTAGCGGAACTTCTGGAGAACCAGTATTTCATGACTGCTTTGAAACAACTGAAGCTGTATATTCCAGCCAATCGGACTTGAAGGATGAACCCTTAGAAGATGCAGAAGACACCTGGTTTACCAACGGTAGTAGCCTTGTAAGGCAAGGTGTACGCAAGGCCGAATATGCTATAACTACTGCAGTCAAGGTAATAGAGTCTAAACCTCTTACCCCAAACACATAAGCACAGAAAGCAGAAATAACTGCACTCACTGAGCGTTAGAACTAGACAAAGGAAAAAAGATTAACATATGGACAGACTCTAAATATGCCTTTGGCATTGTCCATGCACATGGGGCAATATGGAAGGAGAGAGGATTGTTATCAGCTCACGGAAAGTAGACCAAACACTCAGATGAAATCTTGAGACTCCTGGAAGCAGTACAACTACCAGAGAAGGTGTCCATTATGCACTGCAAAGATCATCAAAAGGAAGGAACTTTTCAAGAGGTGGGCAATGCATTAGCCGATCGAGAAACAAAAAGAGTGGCAGAGACAGGCACAGTAGAAGTGCAATCTTTGATTCCAGACAGTAAAATCCAAAATAAAGGTGAGCCCGAGTACTCGAAAGAGGACCAGAAGTTGATTAGCGATTTGGGAGGGCAAGTAGGAGAGGACGGGTGAGTCACAACCCCCCAGAACAAAACAATTATCCCCACTGCCTTATTATGGGCCCTGATTATGGCAGAACATAGAAAGACTCATTGGGGAGCAGAGGCCTTGTATAAATATTTAAATCAACGGGTCATTGCTCATAATTTATACACAACTATTAGACAAGTGTCGCAGCAATGCGAGATCTGCCCACAGAATAATCCCAAGATACAGCTCAGGGCTCTGCTAGGACAAATAGGAAAAGGAAATTGTCCAGGACAACACTGGCAAATTGATTTTTCAGAACTCCCAAGAAAAGGGGGTTATCTCTATATGTTGGTACTAACTGATACCTTTTCAGGGTGGCCGGAGGCATTCCCTCGCAGGACTAATAAGGCATGTGAGGTAACTAAAATATTGTTACAAGAGATTATTCCAAGATTTGGGGTTCTATCAACTGTCTCCTTGGATCGAGGGCCCCACTTTATTGCAAAGGTGTGGCGACAATTTACGGGCTGGTTCGGCTCGGTTCCGTGACTAGCGGGGCGGAGGGATTTCGCAAAATCCGCGCCTCCAGAAAAGGGAAACAGGGGACCCCAAAATAATTACAAAGAGTGGCACGATCTGAGGAGAAACAAACTAATTTACTAAATGCAGTATCGGAATGCAAGATAACACACTATAATACAATATAACTAGAATTGAAGCTAATAAATCAAATATAATGAGAGAGAGAGATTGTCCAAAAGCTGGGTAGGCCTCACCATAACGCTGAGGTGAGATGCGCAGTCCGGTTGAGCAGCAGGGAAAGAGTCTGAAAAAGAAGAGCCCGGTCAGATGACCTACCAAGGCCTTATATCTGTTCCCCCTGAGCAGAATGATGACAGCACAGTGAACAGTCCTCTGGGGAATGTAGTTCTTCTTCTCTTCTGGGACAGCTACCCAGAACACTTTAACTCCCAGTGCACTACATGATGTTATGATGTGGAATACCGATAACCAAAAATCATAAAACCATGACAAGGTGGTACAACAAATAAGTGGGCTGTTGGGAATTGATTGGCAGCTACATACTCCCTATAGGCCACAATCCAGTGGCCAAGTAGAAAATATGAATCATCTAATCAAATTACAGATAGTGAAATTGGGACAAGAGGCTGGGTTGCCCTGGCCTCAAGCATTACCTTTGGCTTTCCTGAGGATAAAGACCAAACCTCGGGCAAAAGAGGGCTTAAGCCCCTTTGAAATTTTATATGGTAGACCTTATGCAGTGCAAGAAGGACTCTCGAACCAAATGGGGTTGGAAACTTTAACAGGGTATGTTACCAGCCTGCAACAACAGTTGCGAAAAATTGAAAAATTGGTTTTGGGGACTAGAGCCCAGGGGTTAGACGGACCAGTACACAACATTTTACCAGGGGATTATGTATTTGTTAAATCTTTCTCAGGTTCACCACTGGAGCCAAAGTGGGAAGGACCATTTATGGTATTACTGGTGACTCACACTGCAGTCAAAGTCCAGGGACTACCCACCTGGGTACACCATTCCAGGATCAAGAAGGCCCGAGGAACTATTTGGTCTGTGAAGGAAAGTGTGCCGTTGAAGGTTAAACTTGTGAAGAAAAGATGAGTTGGTTACTGATTTGCTTTATTTTAATATACACGGGAAATGTTTTAGCCTGAGAAGAAAACTCCTTTTACAATGTAATCAGTAACTTTTCTAAAACCTTAAACCTCTCTAATTGCTGGGTCTGCACACAACTACCAAAAGGAGGGATGGAAGTACCGTGGTTTGGGGTCCCGTCATTAAATTGGTCTGCTCAGTGCAAATATAAAAGCGGTCAGAGGGAGTCTATTTGCTTAGGGGCAGGTGAGGAAGCTGCTGCCAACAGCACTATTATTTTAGGACCAAAAGCCAACCTTATATTTTGGGCACATAAAGGGATGACCCAGTTTATAAGTAGGTACATGAATATACCCTCACATGAACATACCCTCTCTTACCCTCCAAGGTGGGAAATTATACATTGCCATCAACATCAATAGTTGAGCCCTCAAATTGCCATCAGGCAATAGAGGTAGGATCCTTTAACATATCTTGGATCAATCTTACATTTCCAAATTTAACAGTGGCCGCCATTAAGGAGAGTAAGGACACTCATTACTGGGCACGAATATCATAATGGGAACAATATAATGAGTAGGTGTCGTTTTGGTAAAGGCTTCTGGTGGCTGTGTGGGGATGGGAGAGCTCAAAAATCAGTACCAATAAATTGGAAAGGACATTGTATAGGAGGATTTTTAGCACCTCCTACAAGCATCCATCCGAAAGAACTCCCATCAGGTATAGTGAGGACTATGTGGGGCCAATATCAAAATACAAGGAGAGTAAGAAGCCCCAATATATTAACTAAAGATTCCTCGGGACTTTATAAGTTCCTCAGCACAATCATCCCAATCTGGGGAATCACAGATCTCCAGAATGCAATATTAAATATCTCAAAAGCGCTGGAAGATATCGAGAATGCAACTATGGATGCCATAACAGCTATCCAGACAGAAGTTAGCTCTCTTAGCAAGGTAGTGTTACAGAATCGAATGGCCTTAGACTCACTAACGGCCAAAGAAGGGGGAGTATGCATGATTGTCAATCAATCTTGTGCTTATGTGGACAAGACCAATAGAGTAGTAACCAATCTGCAGACCATATGGGAAGAATCCCAGGTAGTTCATCGGGTAACCCAGTATACATCATTGGCTGATTTCTTGGGAATTTGGGACATGCTGACAGGTTGGTTGCCTGATAAAAAATGCCAAAAACATCTCTTCATCGGAGGAATAGTTGTAATAGTAGTGATCCTAGTACTAATGCTTTAATATGTTGTGTAGTGAAATGCTTTGTACGGTGAGGGAAAAACAATTTAGAGTCCTATGAACAGTGGAAACAGCATCAGCTCTGTCAGTCTATAGAAAAGGAGAAGTATTTCCAGACAAATCTCAACGAGAATGGGATAATCTAGCAAGGGAGAGTAACCTTGCTAGACCAAAGAAAAGGGTGGAATTGAATTAAGGAAAATAAGTTAGGTTAAAAGGTTTCATGGGGTGCTGAATCGGCAGCTATAGATCTGACCTCGCTAAGCCAGGGTTTGGCTGCCGGTAACAGATACTTTTCTACAGACTTAGACAATTAGTGCAGACAGAGGGTCCCCGTTTCTCCAAATAACCTTGTTAGCTACCCTATCTCTGGAATGCGAGACAGCAGACTAGGACAGTAAACCACCAAATTAACGAAGAAGCAGCGGATTGGTGGACGGAGTTGTAGCCGATAAGACGACCGACGAAAGCTAGCCAAACGTCCTCCAACTTGACCCAAGTAAAAAAATACACAGTGAGGAAGACGACAGCCTTCATCAGAAAGACCACCAAACAACCACCGAGAGATAACATGCATGGGTAAAAGAACAGAGACTTGGGGCGGGGGGGGAATGTCAATCATTCTGGGGACTCATTGTAATAACCCAGCCTTTTCTTGAACATCTAATGCATATGTAAGCAGCTTGTTCTCTAAGTATGTGCCTTTCTTGACCTCTGGTATGCAGGCTTGGAGGGATTACCCCCCTGCATCCGGCGTGTGCGCAGCGCTGATTAAACGTACCTGCTTTATGGCTACTCTGTAGTTATAGAGTTTGATTCAGCACGTCAGCCCAAACCCCTTAAACGCAGCTAGTATCTCCTTTTCAGTTGGAGTGTAGCACTCTTTGGACCCCCTGTATGCTCGACTCCAGAATCCCAGAGGTCGGCCTCAGGTCTCTCCTGAGGCTCTTTGCCACAGACTCTGTATGGGAACTGTTGAGTCACGGCCTGAACCACTGATTGATCACCTGGGGAAAGGACTGGGTCAGCCCTGGGAGCACAGGTGAAGGCAATTCATCTGTGTGACCGGAAGGGGTGGAGCTTGGCTCCACCTCTCTTAGACCCCATTTAAGGGCTGACTGCAACTGGGGAAGGATCCTTTTCTAGAGATACTTCCTTGGTGGAGCTTTCTCCTGTAAACCTGGTATCTTTTGATACTAGTAAGCAATCTTCCTTTTCCTCATAGCACATTTCTATCCTGCCCATCCTTCCATTATTACGTCTCTGGTGAAACAACTTTTCCCATCATATTGATCTGTTCTATTGCTACAAATTCCAAGTGGGATTTTTCTCTCCAGCAGCAGTGTGGAGGATGTTCTTTACATCCTGTCCCATCCATACTGGCCCCAGGGTCATGGCTCATGCTATCTCCTATTTAATTTGCTCATAAGCCTGCTGCTGCTCAGGGCCCCATGTAAAGTTATCCTTCTTCCGCGTCACCTGATAAAGGGGGCTAACAATGAAGCTGTAGTTTGGAACATGCGTTCTCCAAAAGCCCTCTACACCCAGAAAATATTGTGTCTCTTTCTTGCTAGTGGGTGGATACATAGCAGTGATTTTGTTGATCATATCTGCTGGGATGTGACAACGCCCATCTTGACACTTAATTCCTAGGAACTGAATTTCCTGTGCAGGTCCTTGCACTTTGTTTCACTTAATAGTGAAACCTGCTCGCAGAAGAAATTGGATTATTCACTGTCCTTTCATGAAAACTTCCCCTGCTGTATTGCCCCACACAATAATGTCATCAATATACTGCAGGTGCTTGGAAGCACCGTCCTGTTCCAATGCATTGTGGATCAACCCATGGCAAATGGTTGGACTGTGCTTCCACCCCTGGAGCAAACGGTTCCAAGTATACTGAACGCTCCTCCAGGTGAAAGCAAACTGTGGTCTGCATTCTGTTGCCAAAGGAATGGAGAAGAAGGCATTAGCAATGTCAGTAGTGGCATACTACTTGTCTGCTTTTGACTCCAGTTCATATTGGAGTTCTAACATGTCTGGTACAGCCGCACTCAGTGGAGGTGTGACTTCATTCAGGCCACGGTAGTCTACCGTCAGCCTCCATTCTCCACTGGCTTTACGCACTGGCCATATGGGGCTGTTAAAAGGTGAGTGAGTTTTGCTGATCACTCCCTGACTCTCTAGCTGATGAATCAACTTATGAATGGGGAGCAAGGAATCCCTGTTGGTGCAGTACTGCCATCTGTGCACCGTTTTTGTAGCAGTCGGTACCTGTTGCTTTCTCACTCGTAGCAACCCCACAACAGACGGATCTTCTGACAGGCCATGCAAGTGAAACAGCTGCTTAATGTTGTCTGTGTCTACATCAGCTATTCCAAAGGCCCATCAATACCCCTTGGGATCTTTAAAATGCCCCCTTCTGAGGTAATCGATACCAAGTATGCATGGAGCCCCTGGGCCAGTCACAATAGGATGCTTTTGCCAGTCTTTACCAGTGAGGCTTATTTCAGCCTCCAACACAGACAATTCCTGAGAGCCCCCAGTCACTCCAGAAATATGAATTGATTCTGTCCCTTCATGACTCCAGGGCATTATAGAGCGCTGTGCACCAGTGTCCACCAGTGCCTTATATTTCTGTGGGTCTGATGTGCAAGGCCATCGAATCCACATCGAATCCACACAGTCCAATAAACTCTATTATCCCTTCTTCCCCCGACTGAGGGCAGGGTCCCTCTGTTGGTTACCTGTAGCAACTGGAGTAATTTCATTGGTGGCTGATCTGTTTTGTATATCTCTCCCTGCTCGTAGTACAGGAGTGTGTTTTTTATGCCACTTCTTCATATCTTCTCCATGCTCACATAAGTAACTCCACAAGGCAGCATGCAACATAGATGCTTGAGCAGAAAAGCGTTTGCCTTTGATAGCTGAGGTTTTAATCAGTTTGATCAGCTCCTTCAGTAGACTCTTTTGATCATCCTGATCTTCATCAAGTGTTTCTGATACCACCACAGGTTCATCACGATTAATCAATAGAGACAATTTTTCCAGTATACCATCCTGCTGCTTCTCCAGTTTATCTATCATCTTATCCACTTTATCTAGTCTTTCTGTTGCTTTTGAGATGGTGTACCAGGCAGGTGTCTCCATCATTGCCCTTACTTGGTTATATATGTATGCAACTCCAAAACAGAACATGATGAACTTAGTATGAAACCAGTACATTCCAAAAGCATAATGGCCTTTAATCCTTTATACAGCACTCCGAAAATAAAGAACAGATTCATAGCTGGCAGTTGCTAAAAGGAAAAAAAAAAACAAACCAGCAACAACAAAAAAACCTCGTTACAGTGTCCAGAGTCTGGTAGACTGCCCAGCCTACAATCTACTCTATGAAGGTCAAAGCTAGCAAAGTGCTCTGCAGCTCTCTGACTTTAAGAAATCCTTTTTTTTTTTTTTTTTTCTACTAATGTTAAAAGGTTCATATTCCGTTTAGATTGTCCACATTCTCCACCAAAAACTGCCACGGAGTTATCTCTAGATCTTTCTGTGTCCATGACAGGGGGATAGCAGGCCCACAGGCCTGCCAGCCCAGAAAAGGGGAGGGGTGGAGGGGGTGGGGGGGAGCCAACTATTTGTGGGACAGTTCTGCCCTGTTCTGTGACTAATGGGGCAGGGGACCCATGGACCCACACCCCAGGAAAGGGAAAATGGAAAAGGGAGAAGGGTAGGGAGATGGGCCTAAAAACAGAACAGCAGCAACAGTCTGAGGAGGAAAGTTAATTTACTAAATATGGTATCGGAATGCAAGATAACACAATATAATACAATACACAATTGGAACCAAGGCTAATAAATCAAATAAAATGAGAGTGAGAGTGTCCGAAACTGAAGTCCTTGCTCTAAAAATGAAGGTGAAATGGCTGGCGAGCACACCCATACACCCTGCTAGGCAGAGAGAGACCAGTCTCCTGACTTTCGAGTTTTATCTTTCCCTCTGAACACAAAGTCCTCTGGGGTATGTAGTTATGTAGTTCTTCTCTTCTGAGAATCAGGTACCCAGAAAATCGGCACTCCACAGAACTGGAGCATTAACTCTTTAACTCCCAGTGCACTACACAATGTTATGATGTGGAATAGCGATAACAAAAATCATAAAACCATGACGTTCTCATCTCATTTCATCATTTCATCACACTTCATCAGTTCATCTCATTTCATCATTTCATTTAATTTCTTCTCATTTCATCATTTCATTTTGTTTCATCATCTCATTTCATTTCTTCTTTCATCTCATGTCATGTGTTATGGTTTTATGATTTTTGGTTATCGGTATTCCACATCATAACATCATGTAGTGCACTGAGAGTTAAAAAGTTAATGCTCCAGTTCCGGGCACCTGTCTGGAAGAGAAGAAGAACTACATACCCCAGAACACTTTGCATTCAGAGAGGAGATATAGCCCCTGGCAAGGTCACGAGACCTTCCCTTTTTTGGCTCTCTCTCCTCCCTGCTGCTCGACTTGACTGCGCATCTCACCTCAGTTTTATGGTGAGGCCTTTCCACCTTTCAGACACTTTCTCTCATTATATTTGATTTATTAGCTTCAATTCTAATTATATTGTATTACAGTGTGTTATCTTGCATTCCGATACCATATTTAGTAAATTAGTTTGTTTCTCCTCAGATTGTTGCCGCTGTTTTTAATTATTTGGGGTCCCCAGTTTCCCCTTTCCGCAGGCGCGGATTCACGAATCCCTCCGCCCCACTAGTCATGGAACTGGGCCGAACCAGCCTGTAAACCACTGACATCATGTCATTTCATTATTTCATCTCATTTCATCATTTCATCTCCTTTCATTTCATCACATTTCATCACTTTTCTTATCATTTCATCATTTCATTTCATTATTTTAATTCATTTACTCTCATTTCATTTCATTTATTCTCATTTCACCATTTCATTTCATCTTATCTAACCTCATGTCTTTTCATCATTTCGTTTCATTTCATTTCGTTTCATCATTTCATTTCGTTTCATCATTTCATTTAGTTTCATTTTGTTTCATCATTTCGTCATTTAATCTCCTTTCATCAGTTCATCTCATTTCATCTCCCTTCATTCTCACCTCATTTAATCATTTCATCTCTTCTCACCTCATATCATCATTTCATTTCAAGTCATCTCATTTCATTCCATCATTTAATTTAATTTAATTTCCTTTCATTTCATCATTTCAATTCATTTATGGTCATTTAATTTCATCTCATTAAATCAATTCATTTCATTTCATCATTTCATTTAATTTTGTCATGGTTTTATGGTTTTTGTTATCAGTATTCCATATCATAACATCATGTATTAGATTAGGAGTTAGAGAGTTAACGCTCCAGTTCCGTGGTCAGTGGATATTTCTGGGTACCCGTTTCTCAGAAGAGAACAACAACTGCATACTACATACCCCAGGGGACTTTGCGTTATTCTGTTTCCATTTTTCGTTCAGAGGAAAAGATAAAACTGTTCGTAGATCACGAGACATCCATTTTGATCTTCTGGCTCATCTCTTCTCCCAGCCGTATTTCCTCAGCTTGATTAGAGTAAGGCCTTCATCTTTTGTACACTCTCTCTCATTTTATTTAATTTATTATCTACAATTCCAATTATATTTATATATTGTATTATATTGCATTATAGTATATTATCTTGCATTCTGATATCTTATTTAGTAAATTAGTTTGTTTCTTCTCAGATCATCGCCACTGTTGTGTTTCTAGGCCCATCTCCCTACCCTTTCCCCTTTTCCCCTTTCCTTTCCAAGGGCGTGGGTCTGTGGATCCCCCCGCCCCACTAGTCACAGAACTGGGACAAACCAGCCCGTAAACCGTTGACATTTTTGGTTGAGAATGCGGGCATAGGCCACTTTTTTTGGCTTTTAGAACCAATCTTTCTCTGATCTCGCAGAGGTTCGTTAGAAAGCTTATCAGTACTGCAGGTTGCTGTAACTGAAAACAAGGCCTTGAAGTCCTGGCAGACGGCCAATATTATGGGATATTTGTAAACTTTTTAGGTGCTGCTAGCTTGCTTCTGTAAAGAGGAAAAAAGAAGTGATTTCACTTTCTCTTTTTATGCTGTTTCCAGAGGGAGTTGCTAATTCTGCAGAAACTGTGGTTTTTAAACAGTCTCCCAGTCTCTCCCTTGAATCCTTTATGCGGTTTTTGAACGCTCATCTGATCATGTTGTTAATCTCCCTGAATGTACTCCTCATCATTTCACTCAGTATGTGTATTTATTGTATTTTGAGGAAGCCTTCCCCAAAGCCAGAGAATACTGAGTGGCAGGGAGTGTGGAGGGACTTGGGAGAGGCTTCAGAGAGATGGACGTTCCCGGTGTCATCGGTGTCATGGAACTTTACTCCTGAACACCTGCAGGATCCTGAGTGCCTAAGCAGATATTTGAGACAGGGATGTTGCGGCTCAGGCAGATCTGAGGAGGCACAAATGATTTGGGGCCTGGCTAATGCTTATCGGGCCTTATACAATACTATCCCAGAGAGGGGGAGAGTTTCTGAAATTGAGTGAGAGTCTCCGAGCTGAAAGGGAGAGTCTCTGTGCTGAAAGAGAGTGTCTCAGAGCTGATAGGGAGAATCTCCAGGTCCAGAAAGAGAGTCTCCTAGTCAAGAAACAGATTTTCCAAGCTGAAAGAGAGTGTCTCAGAGCTGATAGGGAGAACCTCCGGTTCCAAAGAGAGTCTCCAAGCTGAGACGGAGAATCTCCGGGTTGAGAAAGAGAGTCTCCTAGTTAGGAAAGAGAATCTCAAAACCTGGCAAGAGTGTCTCCGAGCTGAGAAAGAAAGTCTCCAAAGCCAAAGGGGAAGATCTCCGAGCTGAGAGAAAGGATCTCCAATCTCGACGAGACACCCTCCAATCCAAACAAGACACCCTCTAATCCAAACAGGACACCATCAAAACCAAGCAAGACACCTTGCAGTCCAATCTTGACAGCCTCCAAACGGAACGAGACACCCTCCAATCCAAACTAGTCTCCAATCCGAACGAGTCAAACTTCAATCTCAACGAGACATCCTTCTAACTGAACAAAAGAGACTCCGAGCCGAGCTGGAGAGAAAGGGCACGGAAAACGACCAACCTGATCAATTACAGGAGGCACCAGAATCGATATCAGTTCCCCTGTAAGAGGACGGAAAATGAAATGAGCGTCGCCTCATTTTGAACGGAAGAAAGAAAAGAAAGAGAAAGTAGAGGAAGAAGACACTATAAGAGAAGAGGAGGAAAGAGGTCCAGAGGAGTGGCTCTGAGATCCAGGGGATCCAGAGAGAGAGATTAGACCCACAATAAGATCACGGTCACCAACGCCCAGGAGGGCAACAGCAAGTCCTGAAAGAGTAGGAGGTGAGCAAGACATCGTCACCATTACTACTTGACCTCTGAAAATGACTGAAATTCGAGGTTTGAAAAAAGACTATTCACGCCACCCAAATGAGCCTATTGTCACCTGGTTACTTTGATGTTTGGACAATGGGGCCAACAGCGCGTTGCTAGATAGTAGAAAAGCTCGTCAACTGGGTAGCATTGCTAGAGACTCAGCCATTGACAGAGGTATTAGTACATGCCAGGATGAGGCCTTCACTCTCTGGAAGCGGATGCTGTTAGCCGTAAAGGAAAAATACCCCTTCAAAGATGATCTGATACCTGAAATAAAGAAATGGACTGCTATGGAAGAAGGCATCAATTATTTGAGAGAATGCACCGTGGTGGAAATGTTACATGACCACACATTCATTCTTGACGAGCCAGACCAAGAGCATGAAACTGAGAGAGCCAGGTGTACACCAAAAATGCAGTGTAAATACACAAGAACTGCATCAGAAAAGTATGCTGGTACAGTAGCAGCCATGTATGGCAGAGGGCAAAGAAGACCCCTTTTAAATGAACTGATTACTAGACTTCATGACTTTGAGTTACATTTAACCCCTATACAAGCTTGTCTTTCAGCTATTTCAAAAGTAAATGAGAAACTGAAAAGAATAGAGAGCAATCAAGAAGATATGATGGACAAACTGTCTTCTGTGCTTTATTGTGATGAAACCAATGAACCCGTGGTGGTATCAGATAGACCTGATGGGGACCAGCATTATCAAAACATCCTACTGGAGGGGCTGATCAAACTGGTTTCCTCCCGACCTGCATCATCCAACGTCTCAGCTATTAAATGAAGATGTCCTCCTGTTTGAGCAAGTGACAACAGTAAGACTGTGTCGCATATTGCCTTGGGTGTTACCTACGTGACCATGGAGAAGATATGAAAAACTGGCATAAAAAAACCACTCCTGCACTTCAAGCATGGGTAAAAGAATTACAAGACACATCAACCACCAAGGTAAATTCCTCCAAAAAGTTGATTGCTCCAGTTGCTGTGGGACACAGCAAAATCCACAAGGACTTTAATCATGGCTCACGGAAGAAGGATAGAGGTAACAAATAGAGGGGCCATGCACCCAGCTAGAGGGTGTGTGTACTGTGTGGATTAGATGGCCTGGCACATCAGAATCTCAGAAATATAAGGCACTAGTGGACACTGGAGCACAGTGCACTCTAATGCCCTCAAGTCACCAAGGGACAGAATCAATTTATATTTCTGGGGTGACTGGGGGTTCCCAAGAGTTGACTATGGTGGAGACCAAAATGAGCCTCACTGCTAAAGACTGTCAAAAGCATCCTACTGTGACTGGCCCAGGGGCTCCATGCATACTTGGTATTGATTACCTCAGAAGGGGGCATTTTAAAGATCCCAAGGGGTATCGATGGACCTTTGGAAGAGCTGCAGTAGACATGAAAGATGCTAAGCAGCTGTCTGTTTTGCCTGGCCTGTCAGAAGATCCATCTGTTGTGGGGTTGATACGAGCGAAAGAGCAACATGTACCGACTGCTACAAAAACGGTGCACAGATGGCAGTACAGCACCAACAGGGATTCCTTGGTCCCCATTCATAAGTTGATTCGTCAGCTAGAGAGTCAGGGAGTGATCAGCAAAACTCACTCGCCTTTTAACAGCCCCATATGGCCAGTGCGTAAAGCCAGAGGAGAATGGAGGCTGATGGTAGAATACCGTGGACTGAATGAAGTCACACCCCCACTGAGTGCTGCTGTACCAGTCATGCTAGAACTCCAGTATGAACTGGAGTCAAAAGCAGCCAAATGGTATGCCACCACTGACATTGCTAATGCCTTCTTTTCCATTCCTTTGGCAACAGAATGCAGACCACAGTTTGCTTTCACCTGGAGGAGCGTTCAGTATACTTGGAACCGTTTGCCCCAGGGGTGGAAGCACAGTCCAACCATTTGCCATGGGTTGATCCACAGTGCATTGGAACAGGACGGTGCTTCCAAGCACCTGCAGTATATTGATGATATTGTGTGGGGCGATACAGCAGAAGACGTTTTCAAGAAAGGAGAGCAAATAATCTAAATTCTTCCACAAGCTGGTTTCGCTATTAAGGAAAACAAACTGAAAGGAGCTGCCCAGGAAATTCAGTTCCTAGGTATAAAGTGGCAAGATTGGCATCCTCACATCCCAGCAGACGTGATCAACAAAATTACAGCTATCTCTCTACCCACTAGCAAGAAAGAGACACAATCTTTTCTGGGTGTAGCGGACTTCTGAAGAATGCATGTTTCATACTATAGCTTCATAGTAAGCCCCCTTTTTCAGGTGATGCAGTATAATTTTACAAGGGGCCCTGAGCAGCAGCAGCCTTTTGAGCAAATTAAACAGGAGATAGCCCGAGCCAAGGCCCTGCATCCAGTACGGACGGAATAAGATGAAAAGAACATCCTCTACACTACTGTTGGAGAGAAAAATCTCACTTGGAGTTTGTGGCAAAGAGCCTCAAGAGAGACCCGAGGCTGACCCCTGGGATTCTGGAGTCAAGCATACAGAAGGTCTGAAGCGGGCTACACTCCAACTGAGAAGGAGATCTTAGCCGTGTATGAGGGGGTTCAGAATATTGTTGTAAAGGTGCTTCATGTACATGCTCATGNTGGGGCGGGGGGGGAATGTCAATCATTCTGGGGACTCATTGTAATAACCCAGCCTTTTCTTGAACATCTAATGCATATGTAAGCAGCTTGTTCTCTAAGTATGTGCCTTTCTTGACCTCTGGTATGCAGGCTTGGAGGGATTACCCCCCTGCATCCGGCGTGTGCGCAGCGCTGATTAAACGTACCTGCTTTATGGCTACTCTGTAGTTATAGAGTTTGATTCAGCACGTCAGCCCAAACCCCTTAAACGCAGCTAGTATCTCCTTTTCAGTTGGAGTGTAGCACTCTTTGGACCCCCTGTATGCTCGACTCCAGAATCCCAGAGGTCGGCCTCAGGTCTCTCCTGAGGCTCTTTGCCACAGACTCTGTATGGGAACTGTTGAGTCACGGCCTGAACCACTGATTGATCACCTGGGGAAAGGACTGGGTCAGCCCTGGGAGCACAGGTGAAGGCAATTCATCTGTGTGACCGGAAGGGGTGGAGCTTGGCTCCACCTCTCTTAGACCCCATTTAAGGGCTGACTGCAACTGGGGAAGGATCCTTTTCTAGAGATACTTCCTTGGTGGAGCTTTCTCCTGTAAACCTGGTATCTTTTGATACTAGTAAGCAATCTTCCTTTTCCTCATAGCACATTTCTATCCTGCCCATCCTTCCATTATTACGTCTCTGGTGAAACAACTTTTCCCATCATATTGATCTGTTCTATTGCTACAAATTCCAAGTGGGATTTTTCTCTCCAGCAGCAGTGTGGAGGATGTTCTTTACATCCTGTCCCATCCATACTGGCCCCAGGGTCATGGCTCATGCTATCTCCTATTTAATTTGCTCATAAGCCTGCTGCTGCTCAGGGCCCCATGTAAAGTTATCCTTCTTCCGCGTCACCTGATAAAGGGGGCTAACAATGAAGCTGTAGTTTGGAACATGCGTTCTCCAAAAGCCCTCTACACCCAGAAAATATTGTGTCTCTTTCTTGCTAGTGGGTGGATACATAGCAGTGATTTTGTTGATCATATCTGCTGGGATGTGACAACGCCCATCTTGACACTTAATTCCTAGGAACTGAATTTCCTGTGCAGGTCCTTGCACTTTGTTTCACTTAATAGTGAAACCTGCTCGCAGAAGAAATTGGATTATTCACTGTCCTTTCATGAAAACTTCCCCTGCTGTATTGCCCCACACAATAATGTCATCAATATACTGCAGGTGCTTGGAAGCACCGTCCTGTTCCAATGCATTGTGGATCAACCCATGGCAAATGGTTGGACTGTGCTTCCACCCCTGGAGCAAACGGTTCCAAGTATACTGAACGCTCCTCCAGGTGAAAGCAAACTGTGGTCTGCATTCTGTTGCCAAAGGAATGGAGAAGAAGGCATTAGCAATGTCAGTAGTGGCATACTACTTGTCTGCTTTTGACTCCAGTTCATATTGGAGTTCTAACATGTCTGGTACAGCCGCACTCAGTGGAGGTGTGACTTCATTCAGGCCACGGTAGTCTACCGTCAGCCTCCATTCTCCACTGGCTTTACGCACTGGCCATATGGGGCTGTTAAAAGGTGAGTGAGTTTTGCTGATCACTCCCTGACTCTCTAGCTGATGAATCAACTTATGAATGGGGAGCAAGGAATCCCTGTTGGTGCAGTACTGCCATCTGTGCACCGTTTTTGTAGCAGTCGGTACCTGTTGCTTTCTCACTCGTAGCAACCCCACAACAGACGGATCTTCTGACAGGCCATGCAAGTGAAACAGCTGCTTAATGTTGTCTGTGTCTACATCAGCTATTCCAAAGGCCCATCAATACCCCTTGGGATCTTTAAAATGCCCCCTTCTGAGGTAATCGATACCAAGTATGCATGGAGCCCCTGGGCCAGTCACAATAGGATGCTTTTGCCAGTCTTTACCAGTGAGGCTTATTTCAGCCTCCAACACAGACAATTCCTGAGAGCCCCCAGTCACTCCAGAAATATGAATTGATTCTGTCCCTTCATGACTCCAGGGCATTATAGAGCGCTGTGCACCAGTGTCCACCAGTGCCTTATATTTCTGTGGGTCTGATGTGCAAGGCCATCGAATCCACATCGAATCCACACAGTCCAATAAACTCTATTATCCCTTCTTCCCCCGACTGAGGGCAGGGTCCCTCTGTTGGTTACCTGTAGCAACTGGAGTAATTTCATTGGTGGCTGATCTGTTTTGTATATCTCTCCCTGCTCGTAGTACAGGAGTGTGTTTTTTATGCCACTTCTTCATATCTTCTCCATGCTCACATAAGTAACTCCACAAGGCAGCATGCAACATAGATGCTTGAGCAGAAAAGCGTTTGCCTTTGATAGCTGAGGTTTTAATCAGTTTGATCAGCTCCTTCAGTAGACTCTTTTGATCATCCTGATCTTCATCAAGTGTTTCTGATACCACCACAGGTTCATCACGATTAATCAATAGAGACAATTTTTCCAGTATACCATCCTGCTGCTTCTCCAGTTTATCTATCATCTTATCCACTTTATCTAGTCTTTCTGTTGCTTTTGAGATGGTGTACCAGGCAGGTGTCTCCATCATTGCCCTTACTTGGTTATATATGTATGCAACTCCAAAACAGAACATGATGAACTTAGTATGAAACCAGTACATTCCAAAAGCATAATGGCCTTTAATCCTTTATACAGCACTCCGAAAATAAAGAACAGATTCATAGCTGGCAGTTGCTAAAAGGAAAAAAAAAAACAAACCAGCAACAACAAAAAAACCTCGTTACAGTGTCCAGAGTCTGGTAGACTGCCCAGCCTACAATCTACTCTATGAAGGTCAAAGCTAGCAAAGTGCTCTGCAGCTCTCTGACTTTAAGAAATCCTTTTTTTTTTTTTTTTTTNGTGATCAACAAAATTACAGCTATCTCTCTACCCACTAGCAAGAAAGAGACACAATCTTTTCTGGGTGTAGCGGACTTCTGAAGAATGCATGTTTCATACTATAGCTTCATAGTAAGCCCCCTTTTTCAGGTGATGCAGTATAATTTTACACGGGGCCCTGAGCAGCAGCAGCCTTTTGAGCAAATTAAACAGGAGATAGCCCGAGCCACGGCCCTGCATCCAGTACGGACGGAATAAGATGAAAAGAACATCCTCTACACTACTGTTGGAGAGAAAAATCTCACTTGGAGTTTGTGGCAAAGAGCCTCAAGAGAGACCCGAGGCTGACCCCTGGGATTCTGGAGTCAAGCATACAGAAGGTCTGAAGCGGGCTACACTCCAACTGAGAAGGAGATCTTAGCCGTGTATGAGGGGGTTCAGAATATTGTTGTAAAGGTGCTTCATGTACATGCTCATGTGCCCAAGAGTCGGGCTACTGAAGAACAACAAAACAACCATCAGGTAGATCGAGCCTCTAAAATTAAGGTGGCTCAAATGGACTTGGACTGGCAACACAAGAGTGAATTATTTCTAGCTCAGTGGGCCCATGAGACCTTGGGCCATCAAGGAAGAGATGCAACATGTAAGTGGGCTAGAGACCGAGGGGTGGATTTAACTATGGACACTATTGCAAAGCTTATTCATGACTGTGACACATGCACCATAATTAAACAAGCCAAGAGGATGAAACCTCTCTGGGGGGAAGGCCAATGGCAAAAGTATAAATATGGGGAGGCGTGGCAGGTTGATTATATCACCTTACCACGAACTCACAATGGTAAGCATTATGTGTTTACTATGGTGGAGGCAACCACTGGGTGGCTTGAAACATATGCAGTACCCCATGCTACCGCCCGAAACACCATATGAGGTCTCGAAAAAGAAGTCCTATGGTGACATGGAACTCCAGAAAGAATTGAGTCCAATAATGGGACTTATTTCAAAAATTCCCTTGTAAATACTTGGGCCAAAGATCATGGAACTGAGTGGATTTATCATATCCCCTGTCATGCACCAGCTTCTGGTAAAATCAAATGATACAGTGGGTTGTTAAAACCTTTGTTGAAAGTAATGTGTGGCGGAACATTTAAGCACTGGGAAAAGCATTTGGCAGAAGCCACCTGGTTGGTTAGCACTCGAGGATCTATCAGTCACGATGATCCTCCACAATCCAGCTCCCTATGTACTGTAGAGGGAGATAAGGTCCCCGTAGTACATGTAAAGAGGATGTTGGGAAAAGAAGTTTGGGTCTTTCCAGCTTCTGGAAAGGAAAAAACCTCTCCATGGAACTGTTTTTGCTCAGGAACCTGGGTCCACTTGGTGGGTGATGCAGAAAGATGGGGATGTTCAATGTGAACCACAAGGGAATTTGATGCTGGGGGAGTGCAGTCAGTAATTCCATGTACATAGATATATATGTGTGTGCACGTGTGTTTAATGCTTTTTAATTATTGTTTGTTTGTATATATGTTAAGCATGATGTAGTGATGTGGAATAAGGGGTGGAATGTCATGGTTTTATGGCTTTTGTTATCAGCATTCCACATCATAACATCATGTAAAGCACTGGGAGTTAAAGAGGTAATGCTCCAGTTCCGTGGAGAGTTCCGGGTACCTGGTTCTCAGAAGAGAAGAAAAACTATATACTACATACCCCAGAGGACTTCGCGTTATTGTTTCCATTTTCCGTTCAGAGGGAATGATATAACTGTTCATAGATCACGAGACGTCTGTTTTAATCTGGCTCTTCGCTGCTCCCAGCCGTATCGCCTCAGCTTGCTTAGAGTAAGGCCTTCAGTTCTCGCACACTCTCTCTCATTTTGATTTATTAGCTTCAATTCTTATTATATCGTATTATAACGTGTTATCTTGCATTCCGATATCTTAATTTGTAAATTAGTTTGTTTCTCCTGATATCGTTGCCACTGTTTTGTTTTTAGGTCCATCTCCCTACCCTTCTCCCTTTTTTCCCTTTTCCCCTTTCCCGGGGCGTGGGTCCATGGGTCTCCCCATCACGCTAGTCATGGAACTGGGCCGAACCAGCCTATAAACTGTTGACACATTCCCTCTAATTTCCTTCTCATCTCATTTCATCATTNTACTCCCGAGCCCCCACGGGACCCCCCCGGGTCCGGTATCTTGCCTCCACCGCCAAGACCCAAAAGCTGTCGAGCCTCCGCTGATACCTTTCCCTCCTCCTGGGCCGCTTTCAATGCCCCTAGTATCAGACCCCAAGTTTTTAACTCTGACCCGCCCTTATCGCCCAAGGCCCCATCTCTATCGCACAGGCAGGCGAGAGGGAGGCAGCCGCACTCTGCCCCCCCCGCCAGCTGCAGGAGGGAGAGATTGTTGTAACCCTCTCCTCCCCCTGGGTCGTGCAGAGAAGGATACAAAGGCTGCCGAGGTGGGGCGTGCTGAAGTGGAGCCGACGGAGCAGTGGCTGTTGCAGGCTGATGGGGGGGGGGAAGCCCCCGCCCTCAACAGCTTCTTCTTCTTGTTCGCTCCTGCAGGGAGTAGCTGGATCGCTGGGCACCGTCTTGTCGTCCGGCCTCGGTGGGTTGTCCGCACTCCGAGTCCTGGAAGGAACTCTTGACCCACCGCCCTCGGGGCCTCCCGACACCCCTCCCCATGAGATTGCTTCCCCATCAAGACCCAGGAGAGCCCGGGCGCATGCTGTTATTTTGCCCTCCTCCCGCGCGGCTCTTAGAGCCCCTAAAATGATACCCCAGGTCTTAAGTTCAGCACCTTTCTGTGCGCACATTGCTCGCCGCGCAAGGGTGGCAGTAATCCGATCCCAACTGTGGGAATCGAGAACATCATCGGGGAACCCTACTTCCCCCTCCCGCTGTAACCGGGATAAAAGAGCCGCAATCTCCTTCCTAGAAGAGGATTGCTTGGTGCAATAGTCCTTACAGAACTGAAAAAGTACCTTATTAATCTGCTCCATAGAACGGAGAGGGCTGGCCGCGGGTCAACCAGCAGGTCCTCAACGGCGCGAACAGCAAGACACGTACAATGCCGGCAAAAAAACTTCCGTAGGGCCTCGGCGTCCCCCCGAGTTCCCGCGCCTATGGGTAGGAGGCACCGCGTCACCCGGTATAGCCTCAAGCAATGTTCCGTAGGAGGCACCGTGTCACCCGGTATAGCCTCGAGCAAATTTTCATAGGAGGCACCGCATCACCCGGTATAGCCTCGAGCAATGTTCCATAGGAGGCACCGCATCACCCGGTATAGCGTCGAGCAATGCGCCTCACACGGGGCACCAGTTGTTGATGTCCATGAGTTTGCATTGCTCATACGGGCGCAGCATGCGCAGCACGCCCGGGCCGAAAGAGCACGTCCACACCAAGAGTGTGAATGGCAAAAAGGGGGCAGTTTATTGCAAGAAAAAGGCAGCTTATATACTCTACATATCTCTACATATCTTCTGTGTACGTCATCTATGTCCTTCAAGCATGCATCATATCAGACTCATAGAGCGGGGGAGAGGTCCTATCGCGTCACATCCCGATACCCCGTTATCGCCTACTGCAACACTCATGGGTGGCGGCAAATGCTTTATGGGGGTGGTTACAGCAGTGGGAGCATAACAACTGGCAAAGAAGGGGTAAACCTATTTGGACAGCTGAACTGTGGAAAGACATTGCTGTCCAAATAAAGAACATGGTTGTAAAGGTGCGCCATGTAGATGCTCATGTGCCCAATAGTCAGGCTACTGAAGAACAACAAAACAACCATCAGGTAGATCAAGCTGCCAAAATTGAGGTGGCTCAAATAGACTTGGACTGGCAACACAAGAGTGAATTGTTTCTAGCTCAATGGGCCCACGAAACTTTGGGGCATCAAGGAAGAGATGCAACATACAAATGGGCTAGAGACCGAGGGGTGGACTTAACTATGGACACTATTGCACAGGTTGTTCATGACTGTGACACATGTGCCGCAATTAAACAAACCAAGAGGATGAAACCTCTTTGGGGGGAAGGGCGATGGCAGAAGTATAAATATGGGGAGGCGTGGCAGGTTGATTACATCACCTTGCCACGATCTCGCAATGGAAAGCATTATGTGCTTACAATGGTAGAGGCAACCACTGGGTGGCTTGAAACATAAGCAGTACCCCATGCTACAGCCCAAAAAACCATATTGGGTCTGGAGAAACAAGTCCTGTGGCGACATGGCACTCCAGAAAGAATTGAGTCAGATAATGGGACTCATTTCAAAAATTCTCTTGTAAATGCTTGGGCATTGAGTGTATTTATCATATCCCCTATCATGCACCAGCTTCTGGTAAAATTGAACGGTGCAATGGGTTGTTAAAAAACATGTTGAAAGCAATGGGTGGCGGAACATTTAAGAATTGGGAGAAGAATTTGGCAGAAGCCACCTGTCTGGTCAACACTCGAGGATCTATCAATCGCGATAGTCCTGCCAGCTCCCTATATACTGTAGAGGGTGATAAGGTCCCTGTAGTACATGTAAAGAACATGTTGAGAAAAGCGGTTTGGGTCTTTCCAGCTTCTGGGAAGGGCAAACCTCTTTGTGGAACTGTTTTTGCCCAGGGACCTGGGTCCACTTGGTGGGTGATGCAGAAAAATGGGGATGTTCAATGTGTACCACAAGGGAATTTGATGTTGGGGGAGTGCAGTCAGTAATTCCATGTGTATATATATAGGTTTGTGTGTGCATGTGTTTAATGCTTGTTAATTATGGTTTGTTTGTATATATTAAGCATGATGTAGTGATGTAGAATAAGAGGTGGAATGTCATTGTATGGGAACTGTTGAATCACGGCCTGAACCTCTGATTGACCACCTGAGGCAAGCACTGAGTCAGCCATGGGAGCACAGGTGAAGGCAATTCACCTGTGTGCCTGGAAGGGGTGGAGCCAGGCTCCACCTCTCCTAGACCCCATTTAAGGGCTGACTTCCACTAGGGAAGGATCTCTTCCTGGAGATTGCTCCTTCTGGTGTCTTGTGAGCTTACACTACCGGTGAGCACCTTTTCTCTCTATTTAACTATTTTTACTAGCCTATCTTCTCTGTATACTGGTTAACCTTACAAGCTATTAACTTTACGTCTTGTTAACCTTACATTTCGCGAGCCAGCCAGGCTAAATATATATTACAACACAATGTCTTTTTTTTGGAATATCTCTAAGTGGGTCAGGGGGGAGAACACTACCCCCCTACATAAATTAATTCCAGGGCAGATCCCAGGATTTCTGGGATCTCCCTATTATGAATTAGCCACCATTATTGAAAAATGGGGTCCCCTGCGGATTATGGGGAATATCTCCCTATTCCGTATGGCAGAATACTTTTAGGGGTTAGATAAAGATATATTAACTACCAAGGAAAGGCAATTAGCTGCCTCCACAGTGGCATGGCCATTGCTTAACGCCTTAAATCAGACTGAAATAAGAGCAGTCACTTTGGAAACAGAAAACCAATTATTAAAAGACCGTATTGAGAAATTAAAGCAAGAACTTAGTGTATTAACTGGAAAAAAACCTTCCATGCATTTCCCAATAGGTCAAATTTGCAATATTTCGGTAGATAATGATGGCATTTTGGAAACAACAAACTTGGTGGAGCAGGAAAATAGAACTTCTAAATCAGATTTAGAAGCTCCACCTGTGATGGATTCCCTGGAACTCCGTCCTATTATAACTCAAAAAACAAAAAAAATACAGGATAGACCGGCAGGGGTGCCCCCTGCCCAAACTCACCTACATGTGACAGCCAGGCCATACACCCCNTTCCAGCTTCTGGAAAGGAAAAAACCTCTCCATGGAACTGTTTTTGCTCAGGAACCTGGGTCCACTTGGTGGGTGATGCAGAAAGATGGGGATGTTCAATGTGAACCACAAGGGAATTTGATGCTGGGGGAGTGCAGTCAGTAATTCCATGTACATAGATATATATGTGTGTGCACGTGTGTTTAATGCTTTTTAATTATTGTTTGTTTGTATATATGTTAAGCATGATGTAGTGATGTGGAATAAGGGGTGGAATGTCATGGTTTTATGGCTTTTGTTATCAGCATTCCACATCATAACATCATGTAAAGCACTGGGAGTTAAAGAGGTAATGCTCCAGTTCCGTGGAGAGTTCCGGGTACCTGGTTCTCAGAAGAGAAGAAAAACTATATACTACATACCCCAGAGGACTTCGCGTTATTGTTTCCATTTTCCGTTCAGAGGGAATGATATAACTGTTCATAGATCACGAGACGTCTGTTTTAATCTGGCTCTTCACTGCTCCCAGCCGTATCGCCTCAGCTTGCTTAGAGTAAGGCCTTCAGTTCTCGCACACTCTCTCTCATTTTGATTTATTAGCTTCAATTCTTATTATATCGTATTATAACGTGTTATCTTGCATTCCGATATCTTAATTTGTAAATTAGTTTGTTTCTCCTGATATCGTTGCCACTGTTTTGTTTTTAGGTCCATCTCCCTACCCTTCTCCCTTTTTTCCCTTTTCCCCTTTCCCGGGGCGTGGGTCCATGGGTCTCCCCATCACGCTAGTCATGGAACTGGGCCGAACCAGCCTATAAACTGTTGACACATTCCCTCTAATTTCCTTCTCATCTCATTTCATCATTTAATCTCATTTCAACATTCCGTCTCATTTCATTTCATCAGTTCATTTCATCATTTATTTCATCAGTCCACGATTTCATTATCTCATTTACTCTCATTTCATCTCATTTTTTTCATTTCATCTCATTTCATCTTTTCATTTCATCTCATTTCATCTTTTCATTTCATCAGTTCACTTCAATCTCATTTCATCATTTCATTTTATCTTCTTCTTCCATTCTCCTCTCATTTCAACATTTCGTCTCATTTCATTTCCTCATTTCATCCCATTTCATCATCTCATTTCATCATCTCATCCCATTTCATCATCTCATCCCATTTCATCATCTCACTTCATCATTTCAAGTCATTTCATCATTTCGTTTCACTTCATCAGTTCATCTCATGAACTGATTCGAGACAGCCAGCACGGCTTCACCAAGGGCAGATCTTGCCTGACCAATCTGGTGGACTTCTGTGATGGAGTGACGGCTTCGGTGGACAGGGGAAGGGCGATGGATGTCATCTACCGGGGCTTCTGCAAAGCCTTTGACATGGTCCCTCACCACATCTTTCTCTCTAAATTGGAGAGGTGTGGATTTGAGGGATGGGCTGGTGGATGGATTAGGAAGTGGCTGGCTGGACGCAGCCAAAGGGTTGTGATTAACGGTTCTGTGTCAGGGTGGAGGCCGGTCACAAGCGATGCCCCTAAGGGGTCGATCTTGGGACAGATGCTCTTCAACATATTAATCAGTGACACAGACAATGGCATCGAGTGCACACTCAGCAAGTTTGCAGATGACACCAAGCTGAGCAGTGCAGTCGATACACTGGAGGGAAGGGAAGCCATCCAGAGGGACCTGGGCAGGCTGGAGAAGTGGGCCCATGAAAACCTAATGTGGTTCAACAAGGCCAAGTGCAGGGTGCTGCACTTGGGTTGGGGCAATGCCAGGTATTTATACAAACTGGGGGAAGATCTCCTAGAGAGCAGCCCTGCGGAGAAGGACTTGGGGGTCCTGGTGGATGAGAAGCTGGACATGAGCCAGCAGTGTGCGCTTGCAGCCCAGAAGGCCAACTGTGTTCTGGGCTGCGTTAAAAAAGGAGTGGCCAGCAGGGAGAGGGAGGTGATTGTCCCCCTCTACTTGGCTCTTGTGCGGCCCCACCTGGAGTACTGCATCCAGGCCTGGGGCTCTCAGTACAGGAAAGACGTGGAGCTCTTGGAGTGGGTCCAGAGGAGGGCCACAAAGATGATCAGAGGGCTGGAGCACCTCTCCTATAAGGAAAGGTTGAGGGAACTGGGCTTGTTCAGCTTGGATAAGAGAAGGCTCCAGGGAGACCTCATTGTTGACTTCCAATACTTGAAGGGAGCATATAAACATGAGGGGCAATGGCTGTTTACGGGGATGGATAGTGATGGGACAAGGGGGAATGGTTTTAAACTGAGACAGGAGAAGTTTAGTTTAGATATTAGGAGGAAGTTTTTCACACAGAGGGTGGTGACATACTGGAACAGGTTGCCCAAGGAGGTTGTGGATGCCCCATCCCTGGATGCATTCAAGGCCAGGCTGGATGTGACTCTGGGCAGCCTGGTCCAGTGGTTGGTGACCCTGCACATAGCAGGGGGGTTGAAACTAGATGATCATTGTGGTCCTTTTCAACCCAGGCCATTCTATGATTCATCATTTTATCCCATCTCATATCATTTCATCACTTCATTTCATTCTTTTAATTCATTTCCTCTCATTTCATTTTAATATTCTCTCATTTCATCTCATTTGTTTTCATCTCATTTCATTTCTTCTCATTTCATCATTTCATTTCATCATTTTTTTTTCATTTCTTTATTTCATTTCATCACATTTCATCTCATTTCATCTTGTCTTTTCATTTCATCTCAGGTCATTTCAATTCTTTGTATCATTTCATCATTTTATTTCATTTCATCTCCGTTCATGAATTCATCTCATTTCATTTCATTTAATTGCATATGCCTTTATACTCACCTCTTTTCATCATTTCAATTTGTTTAATCGTTTCATTTTGATTTATTATTTCATAATTTCAATTCATTTACTCTCATATCATTTCCTCTCATTTCATCTCCTTTCATCAGTTCATCTCATTTCATCTCATTTCATGTAATTTCATCATTTAATCCCATTTAATCATTTCATTTCATCATTTTATTTCAACACATTTGATTAACTTTTCTTAGCGTTTCATCATTTTGTTTCATTATTTTACTTCATTTACTCTCATTTCATCACTTCTTTTTGTCACAGAGTTATCTCTAGATCTGTGACCGTGACAGGGGCACAAGCCAGGAAGGAGACAAAAGAGAGAGAACAAAAACTAGCCCTTTGCGGCATGGATCAGCTGGCCGTGGCCCCGTGAATAATGAGGCAAGGCACTTGCAGGCCATGCGCTCCGGGAGAGGAGGAAGGGTAGGGAGATAGCAGAAGGGTCTAAATAAAACCCAGCAGCAACGATCTCAGGAGGAACAATAATTTACTAAATCCAACAAAATGAAACAAAATGAGAGAGAAATGAGTATACAAATACGAGGTCTTCCTCTAGTAGAATGCAGGGGAATTACATGCTTTTCTCTGCAGCGAGCCAAGCAAGCGTGAGGGAGAGCTGCTGGTGTCCTACCAGGAGCTCCACCTTTCTTCCTCTGCACACAAAGTCCTCCCGGAATGCCGCTCCTCCCCTCCCCTCCGAAAACCCAAAATGCCCAAAAAAGGCAATCCACGGAACAAGAACATTAACTCTTTAACTCCCACTGTTTTACATGATGTTATGATATGGAATACCGACAACAAAAATCACAAAACCACAACACTTTTAAGCTGGTTTTATCTCTTTTCATCTCCTTTCATTTCAAGTCACTTCATTTCTTCATCTCATTTGATGATTTCACCATTTAATCTCATTTCATTATTTCATCTCATTTTTTAATGTCAACTCTTTTCATTTCATCATTTCATTTCATCTTTTCATCTCACCTCATGTCATTTTATTTCTGCGTTTCATTTCATCATTTCCTTTTATTTCATCATCTCATCCCATTTCACCTTTTAACGCAACTACATGATGGAAAACACAGTAATGACAGTGGGGAAGCAAAGTCCCAGGCTGTAGCACGTGAGAGTAAGCACAAGCGCAGCAACCAAGGAAGAAAAAAAAAAAGGAAAAAAAGCGTCTTACCTCTGGAAGGCTGCAGACAGACAAGGATCTCCAAAAAGATACACTTGCCTCCACTGCAAACCCTGAAATGAAGTCTGGGAGGGGGTGGATCATAGCTCCACCCCTTCCAGTCACTCAGGTGCATTGCTTGCACCTGAACTCCTTTGGGTTGGCCCTGCCTTCCACAAGGTGCTCAATTAGTCTTTCAGACCATGACTTAGTATTTTCTCTACAAATCTCATTTAATTTCATCTCATTTCATCACTTCATCATTTCATTTCATCACATTTAGAATCATAGAATCACAAAGTTGTAAAGGACCTACAACATCATCTAGTCCAACCGTCCTCCCGTTACCACAAGCCACTAAACCGTATCTCGTAGCTCCTCATCCAGATGCCTCTTGAACACTGCCAGGGACGGCGACTCCACCACCTCCCTGGGCAGAGCATTCCAGTGCCTGACCACTCTCTGAGAGAAGATTTTCCTTATGTCTAATCTAAATCTCCTCTGGCGCAACTTGTGGCCATTTCCTCGGGTCCTGGTTGCTGCCTGGGAGAAGAGGCCAAACCCCTACTCATCACAACCTACCTTCAGGAAGTTGTAGAGTGCAATGAGGTCTCCCCTGAGCTTCCTCTTCTCCAGACTAAACAATCCCTGCTCCCTCAGCTGCTCCTCATAAGACTTGTGCTCTAGACCCCTTACCAGGTCACACACCCCCAGGTCCCTTTCCTCTTCACAATCATCCAGCCACTCATCCCCGAGCCTATAGTGCTGCATGGGGTTATTGTGGCCAAAGTGCAGGGCCCGGCACTTGGCCTTGTTGAACCTCATCCCATTCACCTCAGCCCAGCGATCCAGCTTATCTAGATCCCTCTGAAGGGCCTCCCTGCCCTCAGGCAGATCGACACTACCTCCCAACTTGGTGACATCTGCAAACTTATTCAAGGTACACTCAATTCCCTCATCTAGGTCATCAATAAAGATATTAAATAACCCCATGCAGCACTATGGAAAGGGACCTGGGGGTGTTGGTTGATGCTCGGCTGAACATGAGCCGACAGTGTGCCCAGGTGGCCAAGAGAGCCAACGGCATCCTTGCCTGCATTAGAAATAGCGTGGCCAGCAGGAGTAGGGTGGTAATCATCCCCCTGTACTCAGAACTGGTGAGGCCGCACCTTGACTACTGTGTTCAGTTTTGGGCCCCTCACTACAAGAAAGACATTTAGGCCCTGGAACGTGTCCAGAGAAGGGCAACAAGACTGGTGAGGGTGGGGAATCCCTGCCACCCTCCCCGGGCAGCAGCAGGCTCTGGCAGTCTCTGCAGACAGAGACCTGAACAGCTACATTTCTGGGCAGGCCCTCCGTTTGGGTTGCCAAGGTCTTCTTGGAATAAGCCCGCTGTCTTGTGGAGACCACGTTTAAGCCTTTGGTCTCGGAGACTGTTGAGAGCTGGTCTTTTGAGCAAAGAGGGGCAACACTTACACACCTCAACACTTGACCCAACTCTCACACCCACAGCTGCAGCACCGTATGGGCAGTGTGCGCTGTGCTCACTCACTGACTTTCCCTCCCTGTTTTCAGTGGGCAGCGATAACAGGTATTCACCTGGTGTGCTCTGTAGGCAAAAGCTAGCTTCTGCCCTCCCAGAGGCTATTTAAAGCTTATCACCAAGTGTCAAGGTCAAGGGTGGGTAGTGTCAGCTCCTCCTTTGCTCGCTCAGCAACCTGCCCACAAGCTGGCAGCCCCCCAGCACAAGTGCAGCACTATTGCTGTGTCATGGTTTTATGATTTTTGGTTATCGGTATTCCACATCATAACATCATGTAGTGCACTGGGAGTTATAGTGTTCTGGGTACTTATCCCCGAAGAAAAGAAGAATTACGTTCCCTAGAAGCCTGTTCGCTGTATTGTTATCATTTCTGCTCAGGGGGAACAGATATAAAGCCTTGGTAGGTCATCTGACCGGGCTCTTCTTCATCAGACTCTCTCCCTGCTGCTCTACCGGACTGCGCATCTCACCTCAGCGTTATGGTGAGGCCTACCCAGCTTTCGGACAATCTCTCTCTCATTATATTTTATTTATTAGCTTCCATTCTAATTATATTGTATTATAGTGTGTTATCTTGTATTCCGATACCATATTTAGTAAATCAGTTTTTTTCTCCTCAGATCGTTGCCACTTTATTTTTAATTATTTTGGGGTCCCCTGTTTCCCTTTTCCGGACGTGCAGATTTTGTGAAATCCCTCCGCCCCGCTAGTCACGGAACCGGGCCGAACCAGCCCGTAAACCGTCAACATTCTTGGTGGAGAATGCGGGCAAAAGCTGCTTTTTAGCTTTTTAGAACTAATCTCTCTCTCTGCTTTCAGAGAGCTTCATTGGGAAAGTTTATCTTTCTCACAGGTGCTCACTGAAAACTTGACCTTGAAAGTCCAGGCGGATTGCCAATATTCTGGGATATTTGTAAACTTGCTTCTGTAAAGAGAGGGAAAAAAAAATGATTCCACTCTCTCTTTTCCACCTGTTTGCAGAGGGAGCTGCTAATTTTAGAGAACTTGTGATTTTTAAGCAGGCTCCCAGTCTCTCCTTTGAATCCCTTATGCAGTTTTTGAATGCTCATCTGATCATGTTGTTAATCTCCCTGAATGTACTACTCATCATTTCACTCAGTACTTGTATTTATCATATTTTGAAGAAGCCTTCTCTAAAACCAGAGAATACTGAGTGGCAGGGAGTGTGGAGAGGCTTGGGAGAGACTTTAGAGAGGTGGACATCTTTGGTGTCATGGAACTTTACTCCTGAACACCTGGAAGACCCCAAGAGCCTAAACAGATATTTGAGACAGGAATGTTGTGGCTCAGGCAGATCTGAGGAGGCACAAATGATTTGGGGCCTGGCTAATGCTTATCGGGCCTTATTCAATACTATC
>JACDJE010000784.1:86757-130737 GCA_016647715.1 Pavo muticus
GAGAGGGTCAGGTGTACACCAAATATGTGGCGTACATTCACAAAGACTGCACCAGAAAGGTATGCCAGTACATTAGCAGCAATGTATGGCAGAGAGGAAAGAAGACCCCTTATAAATGAACTGATTAATAAACTTCAAGACTTTGAGTTACATTTAACCCCTCTACGAGCTTGTGTTTCAGCCATCAAAAGAAGATGTCCTCCTGCTCGAGCAAGTGACAACAGTAAGACTACGTCACATTTCGCCTTGTGGCATTACCTACGTGACCATGGAGAAGATATGAAGAGGTGGCATAAAAAACCCACTCCTGCACTTCAAGCACGGGTAAAAGAATTACAACACAGATCAGCCACCAAGGTGAACTTCTCCAAAAAGGTGATTGCTCCAGTTGCTGTGGACAACTGAGGTAACAAATAGAGGGGCCCTGCCCCCAGCCAGGGGGAAGAAGGGATAACACGAGTGTATTGGACTGTGTGGATAAGATGGCCTGGCACATCAGAACCACAGAAATATAAGGCCCTGGTGGACACTGGTGCACAGTGCACTCTAATGCCCTCGAGTCACCAAGGGACAGAATCAATTTATATTCATAGGGCGACTGGGGGTTCCCAAGAGCTGACTATGTTGGAGGCTGAAAGAAGCCTCACTGCTAAAGACTGGCAAAAGCACCCTCTTGTGACTGGCCCAGGGGCTCCATGTATATACTTGGTATTGATTACCTCAGAAGGGGATATTTCAAGGATCCCAAGGGGTATCAATGGGCCTTTGGAATAGCTGCTGTAGACATAGAAGGTGTTAAGCAGTTGTCTGTTTTGCCTGGCCTGTCAGAAGATCCATCTGTTGTGGGGTTGCTACGAGTGAGAAAGCAACATGTACCGACTGCTACAAAAACGGTGCACGGATGGCAGTACAGCACCAACAGGGGTTCCTTGCTCTTCATTCATAAGTTGATTCATCAACTAAAGAGCCATGGAGTGATCAGCAAAACTCACTCACATTTTAATAGTCCCATATGGCCAGTGCGTAAAGCCAGTGGAGAATGGAGGCTGACGATAGACTACCGTGGCCTGAATGAAGTCACGCCTCCACTGAGTGCTGCTGTGCCAGACATGTTAGAACTCCAGTATGAACTGGAGTCAAAAGCAGCCAAATGGTATGCCACCACTGACATTGCTAATGCCTTCTTTTCCATTCCTTTGGCCACAGAATGTAGGCCACAGTTTGCTTTCACCTGGAGGGGCGTTCAGTATACCTGGAATCATTTGCCCCAGGGGTGGAAACACAGCCCAACCATTTGCCATGGGTTGATCCAAGCTGCACTGGAACAGGGTGGTGCTCCTGAGCACTTACAGTACATTGATGATATCATTGTGTGGGGCGATACAGCAAGAGAAGTTTTTGAGAAAGGAGAGCAAGTAATCCCGATCCTTCTGGGAGCTGGTTTCGCTATTAAGCGAAGCAAAGTGAAAGGAACTGCCCAGGAAATTCAGTTCCTAGGCATAAAGTGGCAAGATGGGCATCGTCACATCCCAATGGATGTGATCAACAAAATCACTGCCATGTCTCCACCCACTAATAAGAAAGAGACACAATCTTTTCTCGGTGCAGTGGGCTTTTGGAGAATGCATGTTCCAAACTATAGCCTCATTGTAAGCCCCCTTTATCAGGTGACGCGGAAGAAGAATGATTTTGTGTGGGGTCCTGAGCTGCAGCAGGCTTTTGAGCAGATTAAGCAGGAGATAGCCCGAGCCATGCCCCTGGGGCCAGTACGGATGGGACAGGATGTAAAGAACATCCTCTACACTGCTGCTGGAGAGAAAGGTCCCACTTGGAGTTTGTGGCAAAGAGCCTCAGGGGAGACCCGAGGCCGACCCCTGGGATTCTGGAGTCGAGCATACAGAGGGTCTGAAGAGTGCTACACACCAACTGAAAAGGAGATCCTAGCCGCGTATGAGGGGGTTCGAGCTGCTTCCGAAGTAATCGGTACTGAAACACAGCTCCTTCTGGCACCTCAACTGCCAGTGCTGAACTGGATGTTCAGGGGAAAGGTTCCCTCCACCCATCATGCTACTGACACCACTTGGAGCAAGTGGATTGCGTTGGTTATGCAACGAGCTCGGATGGGGAACCTCAGCTGTCCAGGAATCTTAGTGGTGATCATGGACTGGCCTGCAGGCAAAAAGTTTGGAACATCACCAGGAGAAGAGGTATTGCGCACTAAAGAAGCGCCACCATACAATGAACTACCAGAAAATGAAAAGAAATTTGCTCTGTTTACAAACGGGTCATGTCATATTGTGGGGAAGCATCGCAGATGGAAAGCTGCTGTGTGGAGCCCCACACAACAAGTTGCAGAGGCCACCGAAGGAAAAGGAGAATCAAGCCAATTTGCAGAGGTAAAGGCTTTCAAGCTGACCTTAGATGTTGCTGAACGGGAGAGGTGGCCAGTGCTTTGTCTTTATACTGACTCATTGTCACGGGGTTACCTGGACCAGTCTATGCCCGTGACAGGGACAGTGGGCCCAAGGGCCCCCCTTCTCAGCCCCCCCCAAAAGGAAAGGGGAAGGGAAAAGGAAAGGAAAGAAAACCAACAGACCTCTAGGGAGGTAAACTTATTTTATTAACTATAATATAATATAATACAATCTAATTAAGACGGATAAATCAAACAAAGTGGAGAGAGGGAGTTATTGGAGCACTTGCCTCTTTCGTTGGGAATCGAAAAAAGAGACCACCCCCAGCCCGTCCCTCCGTGACGTGTAGGGACAGGTAGCCGGATTAGAGTGTTAACACTAACTCCCAGTGCACTACATGGTGTTATGATGTGGAATACTGAAAACCAAAATCATTAAACCGTGACACTCATGTGTTGATGTCCGTGAGTTATCCGGTTTGCATTGCTCATACGGGTGCAGCATGCGCAGCACGCCCAGGCCGAAAGAGCACATCCACACCAAGAGTGTGAATGGCAAAAAAGGGCAGTTTATTGCAAGAAAAAGGCAGCTTATATACTCTACATATCTCTACATATCTTCTGTGTACGTCATCTATGTCCTTCAAGCATGCATCATATCAGACTCATAGAGCAAGGGAGAGGTCCTATCGCATCACATCCCGATACCCCGTTATCGCCTACTGCAACATCTCCCCCTCCCCATGCTCGACAGTCTTACCCCGTTACAGCGTGAGTGCAATCATCCTACATCCCTATTCTAAACCTACTCTTGTTACAATCTCTTGCGAAGCCTATAATATTCTAAACGTCTATCAAAAGCAGTGTCCATCGCGCATTGCAAGCAATTCTGAAAGCATCCTATAAAGCATGGAAGGCAAATCATAAAGCATACAAAAATTGCAAGCCCTATTGCAAGAATCTTAAGCAATTGCCTTAGCCATGAACCCATTTCTCCAAACAGACCGTCCAGCCAATTCCCAAAGGGATCACTCTCTTCTTTGATCTTCTGCGTATGTTCTTGCATCCATTGCAGATGTTTATGAATCGACACGCTGTGATCACTGAGGTTGAAGCAGCACATTCCTTCAACGTCCTCACACCCGTGTCCTTGAGCCAACAGCAAGAAGTCAATNAGAAGTTTAGTTTAGATATTAGGAGGAAGTTTTTCACACAGAGGGTGGTGACATACTGGAACAGGTTGCCCAAGGAGGTTGTGGATGCCCCATCCCTGGATGCATTCAAGGCCAGGCTGGATGTGACTCTGGGCAGCCTGATCAAGTGGTTGGAGACCCTGCACATAGCAGGGGGGTTGAAACTAGATGATCATTGTGGTCCTTTTCAACCCAGGCCATTCTATGATTCATCATTTTATCCCATCTCATATCATTTCATCACTTCATTTCATTCTTTTAATTCATTTCCTCTCATTTCATTTTAATATTCTCTCATTTCATCTCATTTGTTTTCATCTCATTTCATTTCTTCTCATTTCATCATTTCATTTCATCATTTTTTTTTCATTTCTTTATTTCATTTCATCACATTTCATCTCATTTCATCTTGTCTTTTCATTTCATCTCAGGTCATTTCAATTCTTTGTATCATTTCATCATTTTATTTCATTTCATCTCCGTTCATGAATTCATCTCATTTCATTTCATTTAATTGCATATGCCTTTATACTCACCTCTTTTCATCATTTCAATTTGTTTAATCGTTTCATTTTGATTTATTATTTCATAATTTCAATTCATTTACTCTCATATCATTTCCTCTCATTTCATCTCCTTTCATCAGTTCATCTCATTTCATCTCATTTCATGTAATTTCATCATTTAATCCCATTTAATCATTTCATTTCATCATTTTATTTCAACACATTTGATTAACTTTTCTTAGCGTTTCATCATTTTGTTTCATTATTTTACTTCATTTACTCTCATTTCATCACTTCTTTTTGTCACAGAGTTATCTCTAGATCTGTGACCGTGACAGGGGCACAAGCCAGGAAGGAGACAAAAGAGAGAGAACAAAAACTAGCCCTTTGCGGCATGGATCAGCTGGCCGTGGCCCCGTGAATAATGAGGCAAGGCACTTGCAGGCCATGCGCTCCGGGAGAGGAGGAAGGGTAGGGAGATAGCAGACGGGTCTAAATAAAACCCAGCAGCAACGATCTCAGGAGGAACAGTAATTTACTAAATCCAACAAAATGAAACAAAATGAGAGAGAAATGAGTATACAAATACGAGGTCTTCCTCTAGTAGAATGCAGGGGAATTACATGCTTTTCTCTGCAGCGAGCCAAGCAAGCGTGAGGGAGAGCTGCTGGTGTCCTACCAGGAGCTCCACCTTTCTTCCTCTGCACACAAAGTCCTCCCGGAATGCCGCTCCTCCCCTCCCCTCCGAAAACCCAAAATGCCCAAAAAAGGCAATCCACGGAACAAGAACATTAACTCTTTAACTCCCACTGTTTTACATGATGTTATGATATGGAATACCGACAACAAAAATCACAAAACCACAACACTTTTAAGCTGGTTTTATCTCTTTTCATCTCCTTTCATTTCAAGTCACTTCATTTCTTCATCTCATTTGATGATTTCACCATTTAATCTCATTTCATTATTTCATCTCATTTTTTAATGTCAACTCTTTTCATTTCATCATTTCATTTCATCTTTTCATCTCACCTCATGTCATTTTATTTCTGCGTTTCATTTCATCATTTCCTTTTATTTCATCATCTCATCCCATTTCACCTTTTAACGCAACTACATGATGGAAAACACAGTAATGACAGTGGGGAAGCAAAGTCCCAGGCTGTAGCACGTGAGAGTAAGCACAAGCGCAGCAACCAAGGAAGAAAAAAAAAAAGGAAAAAAAGCGTCTTACCTCTGGAAGGCTGCAGACAGACAAGGATCTCCAAAAAGATACACTTGCCTCCACTGCAAACCCTGAAATGAAGTCTGGGAGGGGGTGGATCATAGCTCCACCCCTTCCAGTCACTCAGGTGCATTGCTTGCACCTGAACTCCTTTGGGTTGGCCCTGCCTTCCACAAGGTGCTCAATTAGTCTTTCAGACCATGACTTAGTATTTTCTCTACAAATCTCATTTAATTTCATCTCATTTCATCACTTCATCATTTCATTTCATCACATTTAGAATCATAGAATCACAAAGTTGTAAAGGACCTACAACATCATCTAGTCCAACCGTCCTCCCGTTACCACAAGCCACTAAACCGTATCTCGTAGCTCCTCATCCAGATGCCTCTTGAACACTGCCAGGGACGGCGACTCCACCACCTCCCTGGGCAGAACATTCCAGTGCCTGACCACTCTCTGAGAGAAGAAGATTTTCCTTATGTCTAATCTAAATCTCCTCTGGCGCAACTTGTGGCCATTTCCTCGGGTCCTGGTTGCTGCCTGGGAGAAGAGGCCAAACCCCTACTCATCACAACCTACCTTCAGGAAGTTGTAGAGTGCAATGAGGTCTCCCCTGAGCTTCCTCTTCTCCAGACTAAACAATCCCTGCTCCCTCAGCTGCTCCTCATAAGACTTGTGCTCTAGATCCCTCACCAGCTTTGTTGCCCTTCTCTGGACACGTTCCAGGGCCTCAATGTCTTTCTTGTAGTGAGAGGCCCAAAAGTGAACGCAGTATTCGAGGTGCGGCCTCACCAGTGCTGAGTATAGGGGGATGATTACCTCCCTACTCCTGCTGGCCACGCTATTTCTAATGCAGGCCAGGATGCCGTTGGCTCTCTTGGCCACCTGGGCACACTGTCGGCTCATGTTCAGCCAAGCATCAACCAACACCCCCTGGTCCCTTTCCTCTTCACAATCATCCAGCCACTCATCCCCAAGCCTGTAGCGCTGCATGGGGTTATTGTGGCCAAAGTGCAGGACCCGGCACTTGGCCTTGTTGAACCTCATCCCATTCACCTTAGCCCAGCGATCCAGCTTATCTAGATCCCTCTGCAGGGCCTCCCTACCCTCAGGCAGATCGACACTACCTCCCAACTTGGTGTCATCTGCAAACTTAGTGAGGGTACACTCAATCCCCTCATCTAGGTCATCAATAAAGATATTAAACAAGATGGGCCCCAGTACCGACCCCTGGGGGAGACCACTTGAAACGGGTCGCCAGCTGGACTTAACTCCATTAACCACTACCTGTTAGGCATAGCCCTCTAGCCAGTTCTTTACCCAAGGAAGGGTATACCGTCCAGGCCACAGGCAGCCAGTTTCCCCAGGAGAATACTGTGAGAGACCGTGTCAAAGGCTTTGCTGAAGTCTAGGTAGACTACATCGACAGCCTTTCCCTCATCTACCAGTCTGGTCACCCAGTCATAGAAGGAGATGAGGTTGGTCAAGCACGACCTGCCTTTCATGAACCCGTGCTGGCTTGGCCTGATCCCCTGGATGCCACACGCATGCCGTGTGATCTCACTCAAGATGATTTGTACCATAACTTTCCCTGGTACCGAGGTCTGGCTGACAGGCCTGTAGTTCCCTGGATCCTCCTCACAGCCCTTCTTGTAGATGGGAGTCACATCGGCAAGCCTCCAATCCTCTGGGACCTCTCCAGATAACCAGGAGTGCTGCTAGGTGGCAGAGAGCGGCTCAGCAATCACCCCCGCCAACTCCCTCAGCACCCTAGGGTGGAGCCCATCCGGTCCCATGGACTTGTGACAGTTCAGATGGAGGAGGAGCTCTCTAAATGTCTCCCTTTTGCCCACAGAGCACACCAGGTGAGTACCCATTGTTGCTGCTTACTGAGAACGGGGAGGTTCAGTGAGTGAGCACAGCCCATGCTGCCCAAACAGTGCTGCATCTGTGCATGTGGGAGGTAGGTCAAGTGGTGAGGACTTTAAGTTTTGCCCTACCTTGCTCAGGAGACCGGCTTTTCTCTTGGCAGTCTCTGTGACCGCAGGCCTAAACATGGTCTTCATCAGACAGCGGGCTTATTCTAAGAAGATCGTGGCGACCCAGACGGAGGGCCTGCCCAGAAATGTAGCTGTTCAGGTCTCTGGCTGCAGAGAGTGCCTGAGCCTGCTGTTGCTATCCAGGGAGGGTGGCAGGGATTCCACCTGTGTGAGGTGTGAGCAGGTGGATGAGCTGCTCAGCCTGGTAGTGGAGCTCAAGGAGGAGGTGGAGAGACTAAGGGCCATCAGGGAGTGTGAGCAGGAGATCGACTGGTGGAGTGACTCGCTGGCGTGCCAGAGGGAAGGGTGCCAGGGAGATACTCCCAGAAAAGTGGTGGACCCCCTGCCCTGTCACAGTCAGACAGACCTGAAAGATGAGGAGGGTTGGAAGAGAGTCCTGAATTGGCATCACGGGAGCCCCCCCCTTCCTACCTATCCTGCTTCCTCAGCTCCCTCTAAGCAACAGGTTTCAGTTGCTGGAAATTGAAGGGGAGGTGAGTGGGTAGGCGAGGGAGGATCTGCCTAGGAGGGAGCCTAGGGCGAGGCGGTCACCCCCATGCCTTGAGACTGCCTCTGTCAGGAAAGAAAAAAGGGTGGTCGTGGTGGGTGACTCCCTTCTCAGAGGAACGGAGGGCCCCATATGAGGACCCGAGCCGTCGGGAAGTGTGCTGCCTTCCTGGGGCTTGGGTCAGGGACATAAGCAGGAAACTCCCAAAGCTGGTTAGGTCCACTGATTATTTTCCATTACTCATAGTTCAGGTGGGCAGTGATGAAATTGCTCAGACAAGCCTACGAACCACAAAAAGAGATTTCAGGGGTTTAGGGCGTTCAGTTCAAGGAGCGGGAGCTCAAGTGATCTTCTGTTCTGTACCTTCAGTGGCAGTGAGGGACACGGAGTGGGCTTGGAAAGCACAAGCAATGAATAATTGACTCAGAGGCTGGTGTCGAGCCAGAAACTTTGGGTTCTCTGATCATGGGGCAGTTTACTCGGCCCCTGGCCTGTTGTCCGTCCATGGAACCCACCTATCTCAAAGGGGGCAACAAATCCTAGCGCGGGAGCTAGCGGGGCTTATCGAAAGAGCTTTAAACTAGCTACGATGGGGGAAGGGGACAAAACAGGCCTCACAAGAGATGAGCCTAGGGGAACAATGCTTGAGCTGGGGGTGAGGCAGATGACTCAGTTGAAGTGCATCTACACCAATGCACGCAGCATGGGCAACAAGCAGGAGGAGTTGGAATCGATTGTGAGTCAGGCTAACTATGACCTAGTTGCTATTACCGAAACATGGTGGGACCACTCTCATGACTGGAGTGCTGTGATGGATGGCTACAAGCTCTTCAGAAGGGATAGACAAGGAAGGAAGGGTGGTGGTGTGGCCCTTTATATTAAAGACTGTTTTGATGTTGAAGAGCTTGGGGTTGGGAATGATAAAGTTGAGTGTCTATGGGTAAGGATCAGGGGGAAGACCTGTAGGGGCGACATCTTGGTGGGGGTCTGTTATAGACCGCCTAATCAGGATGAAGAGATGGACGAGGCATTCTATGAGCAGCTTGCGGAAGTTGCGCGATCACCAGC
Organism: Pavo muticus; assembly: GCA_016647715.1. Taxonomy (NCBI): domain Eukaryota; kingdom Metazoa; phylum Chordata; class Aves; order Galliformes; family Phasianidae; genus Pavo; species Pavo muticus. The sequence goes on from JACDJE010000784.1 coordinate 95,713, forward strand.
ACTTGTTCTCCTGGGAGACTTCAACTTCCCTGATATACGTTGGAAATATAATACAGCGCAGAGGAAGCAGTCCAGGAGGTTTCTAGAGTGTGTGGAAGATCGCTTCCTTATGCAGCTGGTAGGGGAGCCTACCAGGGGTGGTGCCCTGCTAGACCTGCTCTTCACTAACAGAGAAGGACTGGTGGGAGATGTGAAGGGAGGAAGTTAGAAAGGCAAAAGCCCAACTTGAACTCAGATTGGCCACTGCAGTAAAAGAGAATAAGAAATCCTTTTATAAATATATCAACGGTAAAAGAAGAACCAAGGAGAATTTTCATCCTATGTTGTAGAATATTTGGATAACAAGGGATATAATTTGCTACGACTGAGTAATCCAGGCTGCAGCGGTCAGCGACCTTGGAGTATTTGTGAAGGGGGGTGGATAACAGGGAGCTGGCAACCGACAGTGAGAAAGTTTCTGATATTTGTAATTGTTTTTCTCTATGCACCAATCATAGAATTGTAGTTGCCCCTGCATTCGCTAGATAACGATATAATTTTTAGCCCACTATATAAGCTGTATACGGTGTGTGTATTTTTAGCCCACTGCTTTCTCTATATAAGTGTGGATTTTCTGAATGAGCATGATGATTTAATCATATTGATACCTGTCATGACTCTGGAACCTTTCTCCTCATCAATCCTATACTTGATGCAGCAGGGAATGTGACCACTGAGGATAAGGAGAAGGCTGAGGTCCTCAACGCCTTCTTTACATCTGCCTTTAATAGCCAGACCAGTTATCGCCAGGGCATTTTACTACCTGATCTGGAAGTCTGGGATGGTTCGTAGAATACACCCCCAGTGATTCAGATGGAGACAGTTAGAGAGCTCCTCCTCCATCTGAACTGTCACAAGTCCATGGGACCAGACAGGCTACACCCTCGGGTGCTGAGGGAGCTGGCAGGGGTGATTGCCGAGCCTCTCTCTGCCATCTACCAGCACTCCTGGTTATCTGGAGATAGTAGTTCCCTGGGTCTTCCTTTCTCCCTTTCTTAAAAATGGGAGGAATGTTTCCCTTTTTCCAGTCACCGGGGACTTCACCAGACAGCCATGATTTTTCAAATATGATGGAGAGCGGCTCAGCAACCACATCAGCCATCTCTCTCAGAACCCTAGGATGGATATCATCCGGCCCCATGGAGTTATACACATTCAATTTCATGAGGAGGACTCGGACTTGTTCCACTGCTACAGTGGGACAGAAACCACTCCCCACACCCTCACCTAGAGGCTCCTGGTCCTGGCAGGCATGGGAAGCCTGACCCCCCGTGAGGACTGAGGCAAAGCACTCATTGAGTACCTCAACTTTTTCCATGTCTGAGGAAGCCAGCTCCCCATTACCTTTCATCAGAGGGGGAACACTCTCCTTGGCCTGTCTCCTCCTGCCTATGCACCTGTAGAATCCCTTCTTGTTATCTTTCACATCCCTCGCCAAGTTCAGCTCCATCCGTGCCTTGGTTTTCCTAATCCTATCTCTACACACACGGACAACAGCCCTGTATTCCTCCCAGGCTACACAACCCTGCTTCCACTTCCTGTACATTTCCCTCTTTTCACTCAGTTTAAGCTGCAGGTCCTTGCACAGCCACGACGGTCGCCTGCCTTCCCTGCTCAACTTCTTCTGCTGGGGGATGGAGAGCTCTTGTGCTTTCCGAAGGGTGTCCTTAAAGAGCTGCCAGCTCTGTTCTGTACCCATGCCCTTAAGGACAGTTTCCCAGGGGATCCCATCCAGCAGTTCCTTGAGCAGACGGAAGTTTGCTCTCCTAAAGCACAGGGTCCTAGCTCTGCTTTTTTTCCAGGCCCGCATTCTTCAAGATCACAAACGCCACCAAGGCATGGTCACTACAGCCCAGGCTGCCTCCAATCTTAACCTCTCTATTGCTTTCCTCTGCATTGTTGAGCACCAGGTCCAGTAAGGCTTTACCTCGGGTTGGTCCATCTATTACCTGGACCAGGAAGTTGTCCTCGACAGACTCCAGGAATCTCCTGGATTGTCTGCCACCCACCATGCCACTATCCCAGCAGATATCTGTGTGGTTGAAATCCCCCTTCAGGACTAGAGCCCGTTAGTGCGACACCTCCCACAACTGAAGCAAGAAGGCCTCATCAACAGGCACCCCCTGATCAGGTGGCCTGTAGCAGACCCCAACTACTAGATGCCCTTTACTGGACCGATCCCTGATTTTCACCCATAAGCTCTCAACCTGGTCATGGCTGTTACTCAGACACAGATCTTCTCAATCTATCCACTTCCTAAGATAGAGGGCAACACCCCCACCTCTCCTACCCTTTCTATCCCTTCTGAAAAGCCTGAATTCCCCAATCAGGGTATTCCAATTGTGGGATTCATCCCACCATGTTTTCGTGACAGCAATTAGGTCATACTTTTCCAATTGTGCCATGGTTTCTAGCTCCTCCTGTTTATTTCCCATGCTGCGCACACTGGTATAGAGGCACTTCAGCTTAGCTATTGGCCTCGTCGCCTCCTCGGAGGCGCTCTGCCTAATACCTCCAGGCAGGACAAGTCTGGGGTTTTCCCTTACCGCCTCCCAAGGTGACAGCATTCCCACGCACTTCTCTGTCACCCGTACACCCCCTTCTCCTCCCCTCCCCTCTCCTCTCATAGAATGGCCTGGGTTGAAAAGGACCTCAAAGATCGTGTAGTTTCAAGCCCCCTGTCAAGAACAGGGTCTCCAACAACTAGACCAGGCTGCCCAAAGCCACATCCAGCCTGTCCTTGAATGCATCCAGGGATGGGGCATCCACAACCTCCTTGGGCAACCTGTTCCAGTATGTCACCACCCTCTGTGTGAAAAACTTCCTCCTAATATCTAAACTAAACCTCCCGTTTAAAGCCATTCCCCCTTGTCCTATCACTATCCACCCTCGTAAACAGCCGTTCCCCCTCCTGTTTATATGCTCCCTTCAAGTACTGGAAGGCCACAATGAGGTCTCCCTGGAGCCTTCTCTTCTCCAGGCTAAACAAGCCCAGTTCCCTCAACCTTTCTTCATAGGAGAGGTGCTCCAGCCCTCTGATCATCTTAGTGGTACTGCTCTGGACTCGTTCCAAGAGCTCTGCATCTTTCCTGTACTGGGGGCCCCAGGCCTGGATACAGTACTCCAGATGGGGCCTCACGAGAGCTGAGTAGAGGGGGACAATCACCTCCCTCTCCCTGCTGGCCACTCCTTTTTTAATGCAGCCCAGGATATATTTGGCCTTCCGGGCTGCAAGCGCAGACTGCTGGCCCATATCCAGCTTCTCATCTACCAGGATCCCCAAGGCCTTCTCCACAGGGCTGCCCTTAAGGGGTTCTTCTCCCAGTCTGTATAAACACTTGGGATTGCCTCAGCCAAAGTGCAGCACCCTGCACTTGGCCTTGTTGAACCTAATTAGGTTCACATGGGCCCACTTCTCCAGCCTGTCTAGGTCCCTCTGGATGGCTTCCCTTCCCTCCAATGTATTGACTGCACTGCTCAGCTTGGTGTTGACGTGCGGAATCAAACTCCATAACCAGAGTAGTCATAAAGCAGGTATGTTTACTCAGCGCTGCACACACGCCAGATGGGGCGGGGAGGTATTCCCACCTAGCCTGCATACCAGGGGGCAAGAAAGGCACTTACTTAAAGAACAAGCTGCTTACATATGCATTAGATTTCCAAGAAAAGCTTGGGTTATTGCAACGAGTCCCCAAAACGTTTGATATTTTCCCTGCCCTGGGTCTCAGTTCTTTTACGCATGTGTGGTCTCTCTCGGTGGTTATCTGGTGGTCTTTTCTGATGAAGGCCGCATGTTTTTCTCGCTGTGTACTCTTTGACCTGGGTCAAGTTGGAGGACGCTGACTTAACTTTAGCTGTTCGTCTTATCGGCTACGACTCTGTCCACCAATCCGCTGCTGCTGCTTCATTAATTTGTGGTTTTTACTGTCTGAGCCTGCTACCTTGCATTCCAGAGATAGGATATCTAACAATGTGATTTGGAGAAACAGGAGACCTGCTGTCTGTACTAAATCTGTAGAAAAGCATCTGTTATTGGCAGCGAGAACCTGACTTAGAAAGGCCAGATCGGTAGATGCCAATTCAGCACCCCATGAAGGCACATAACTTTTAACCTAACTTATTTTCCTTAATTCAGTATCCGGGTGGTTGAAATTCCCCTTCAGGACTAGAGCCCATTAGTGCGACACCTCCCACAATTGAAGCAAGAAGGCCTTGTCAACAGGCTCCCCCTGATCAGGTGGCCTGTAGCAGACCCCAACCACTAGATGCCCTTTACTGGACCGATCCCCTGATTTTCACCCATAAGCTCTCAACCTGGTCATGGCTGTTACTCACACAGCTCTTCCCAATCTATCCACTTCCTAACATAGAAGGTAACTCCCCCTCTCCCTTCTTACCCTGGCTATCCCTTCTGAAGTGCCTGTAGCCTTCAATCAGAGTATTCCAACCATGGGATTCGTCTCACCATGTTTCCGTGATAGCAACCAGATGGTAATTTTCCAAGCACATCACAGTTTCCAACTCCCCCTGCTTATTTCCCAAGCTGTGTGCATTAGTGTAAAGGCACTTCAGCTGGGCTTTCTGGCACACTACCTTTCCAGAGGGGCCCTCCCTCCAACCTCTGAAATAATTCTGAAGTTTTCCCCCACTGCTTCCTAGAGGGACACGAGAATGTTTCAGACAGGGGATCAGCAACATTACCTCTTCTGAGGAGTTCCCAGAAGATCCTACAGGACGGTTCAGAGGCTTTTCCCCACCATCTCCTACAATAACAACATCCCCAAGTCCTTCTCTGTCCCACTGACCTCCACCCGCTTCCCCCATCAAATCTAGTTGAAATTTCTGAACTACTCGCTCCACCCTAGTGAGCGTCATTTTATCCCCATCCCCCTTCATACCTAGTTTAAGGCTCTCTCAGAAAGCCCTGCCAGCTCCTGATCTAGGATAAGCTTTCCCCTCAGAGACAGGCGAGATCTGTCCGCAGCCATCAGGCCAGGTGCCGAGTAAATCACCCCATGGTCAAAGAATCCAAAGTTCCTGTGGCAGCACCAACCTTTCAGCCACTTATTCAAAGCCTGCGTTTTCCTAGACTGCTCCGTATCCCTCACCACCCCAGAAGGGAGAGAGGAAAATACCACTTGCGCACCCACTCCTTCAGCCATTCGCCCTAAACCCCTGAAATCCTTTTTGATAGCTCTCAGGCTTCCCTGAGTGATTTCATCACTACCTACCTGAATTATCAATAACGGGTAGTAATCAGAGGAACGAACCAGAACCTGGGAGTTTTTTGGTGATGTCCCTGACGTGGGCCCCAGGGAGGCAGCACACCTCCCTACGGGTCGGGTCTGAAAACAGACCTCCGTTCCCCTGAGAAGGGAATCGCCCACCACAATTACCCTCCTGTCTTTCCTGACAGAGGCAGTCTCAAGGTGTGGGGGTGACTGCCTCACCCTAGGCTCCCTCCTAGACAGATCCTCCCTCGCCTACCCACTCACCTCCCCTTCAATTTCCAGCATCTCAAACCTGTTGCTTAGTGGGACCTGGGGGAGTGGGGTAGGCAGGCAGGGGGTGCACCTATGATGCCGAGCTGGGACTCTCTTCCAACCCTCCTCATCTTTCAGGTCTGTTTGACTGTGAAAGGACAGGGGGTCAGCAGGGGGTCAACCACTTTTCGGGGGGTATCTCCCTGGCACCATTCCCTCCGGCACACCAGTGAGTCACTCCACCAGTCAATCTCCCGCTCACACTCCCTGATGGCCCTTAGTCTCTCCACCTCCTCCTTGAGCTCCACTACTAGGCTGAGCAGCTCATCCACCTGCTCACACCTCACACAGGTGGAATCCCTGCCACCCTCCCCGGGCAGCAGTAGCAGGCTCAGGCACTCTCTGCAGACAGAGACCTGAACAGCTACATTTCTGGGCAGGCCCTCCGCTTGGGTTGCCAGTCTTCTTGGAATAAGCCCGCTGTCTGGTGAAAACAATGTTTAGGCCTGCGGTTTCAGAGACTGCCAAGAGGAAAGCCGGACTCCTGAGCAAGGAGGAACAACACTTACACTCCTCAACACATAACCCACCTCTCACACCCACAGCTGCAGCACCGTATGGGCAGTGTGGGCTGTGCTCACTCACTGAACTTCCCCATTCTCATTGTGCAGCGACAATGGTTACTCACCTGGTGTGCTCTCCGAGGCTATTTAAAGCTTATCACCAGGTGCCAATGTCAAGGGCGGGTGATGACATGTTCGTAGGGTGTTTAAACTGTGCCGCTAATGTGCCAGCTCTACCCCTGCTCGATAAGCTGCCAGCCCCCCAGCACAAGCGCAACACTGTTGCTGGCTTCAAAAAAGCATTAAAAAGAGCTTTTTTGTTGGCCTTTTTCACTCCAGATCCCTTGCCCAGTGCAGTCTTACCTGTTCTGAAGATTGGTCATTTGCTGCAGAGACTATTTCATCATCTTCTCTTATCGTTTCATCATTCATTTCATTATTTTAAAACATTTAGTCTCATTTCATTTCCTCTCATTTAATCATTTCATTTCCTCACTTCATCGCGCTTCATCATTTCTTGTCATTTTATCTCATTTCATCATTTCATTTTGTCATCACATCATCGCATCTAATTTTCTCAATTCATTTCTTCTCCCTTGATTCTCATCTCATTTTATCATTACATTTTATCTCATCTAATCTCATATAACCATTTCATTTCATCTCATTTCATCTTTTCATTTCATTTTGTAACAATCAGAAAGATCAGCACAATGGAATGGTGACACAGGAAGCGTAATGACAAAGGGTCAAGCACAATGGAAAAGTATTTTAAAGCAAAAGGAAAAGTGCTCACCTATCACTGAAGAGCTAGGCTCACAAGGAAAACTCTTCAAGGAAGGATCTCCAACCAAAAAAAAACCATGCACAATGGCAGTCAGCCCTTAAATGAGGTCTGAGAGAGGTGGAGCCAGGCTGCACCCCTTCCGGTTGCACAGGTGAATTGCCTTCTCCTGTGCTCCCAGGGCTGACTGTGTCATTTCTCCAGGTGCTCAATCAGTGGTTCAATCCATGACTCAACAGTTCCCATACACTCCACCCCTTCACAGCATGAACCAATGACTGGGCTGGTTGAAGGGTGAGCCTTCCCTAATACAAAGATCCAATGCACTGCAATGCTTGCACAATTGCCCGTCGCGATGCAGGTTGACATAATATGATTGATCGTCGATTCGCAATAGAAGGTTGTGTTCTTTCATGGGCCAGTGCTCAATGACATTACTGGAGGCATACAGTAGCTTGGATCAGGAAAGGTTCAGCTCACATTCCATCAGTCACATATAGTCCACCACTGGGTGACACGCTGATCTTATAGTGACACTGGAGCATCTTGATTTCATGTTGCTCTTACCAGTGATCCTGTGGACTCAAAGAGACCCACAGGGAGTAGTACAGATGTTTTAGAGGTACTAGAAGGGGAAGATCCACCTTCCACGGCAAGATACAAGCCGTGTTCCTGTCCTGGGTCATCACTTTGGCTTGCACTGGGGCATGTCCCTGCAATTTGTACCATACCCTTTGGCCCGATATCTGAGGATGCAAACCTGTATCGGGTACCAAAGGTGGAGTCCGGATCTGCCAGAGGGACATGATTAAGGTCCCCTTAGCAATGAAGACCAGAGTGTTGACAACGATGTCTGTACGCCATGTACCTTTTACTGGGGGGACAACCGATCCCTCAACCTCCAATAATCTCCCCCAAGGTGCAAGTAGGCCACACCATTTTGGTCCTACTTGCACCTTCCAAGGCTGTTCTATTTTATAGGTACCAGGTTCTAGATCCTCAGGGGCAGGGAGCAGAAGGTTATTTTCATTTCCAGTTTGGGGTCTTACCCGATTATCGGTAACCGTAATTTAGATCCTAAGCAGGGAGGCCCATGTTGTCTGTAGCATTTTCAGGGCACCAGGTCTACCATCTCTAGGCCTTTCATTCAGGTCCCACAGGGTTTCATAGAGTCTCTTTGTCCACCCCTGCAGGGACTGAGAGTCTGTCTTCAGGGCAGCCTTAAGAATAACATTATAATAAGGCCTGTCCCCATCGGATTATATAGCAGGTGGAATCGCCATTCAGTGTTGTTTTCTTCTGCCCAGCTGTCAATGGTTTACGGGCTGGTTCGTCCCGGTTCCATGACTATCAGGGCAGGGGGACCCATGGACCCACGCCCTGGGAAAGGGAAAATGGTAGAGAGATAGGCCTAAAATCAAAACAGCGGCAATGATCAGAGAAGAAACAAACTAATTTACTAAATAAGATATTGGAATGGAAGATAACACGCTATCATACAATATATTACAATATAATTGGAATTTAAGCTAATAAATCAAATAAAATGAGAGAGTGTCCGAAAACTGAAGGCCTTACTCTAATGCTGAGCTGAGACAATCTAGTTGGGCTGAGCAGAAGAGGAAAAAAAGGGAGGGTCAAGTGATCTATGAACGGTTTTTATCTTTCCTTCCAAGCAGAAACAGTAACAGAACAGCAAACGGTCCTCTGGGGGATGTGGTTCTTCTCTTCTGGGAAAGGTACCTGGAACTGGAGCATTAACTCTTTAACTCCCAGTGCACTACATGATGTTATGATGTGGAATACAGATAACCAAAAATCATAAAACAATGAAACCAGCATTGTATCATGGCACCAGTAAAATGCAAAACCAGTAAACCAGTAAAACCAGATCAGGGGGGTCCTGAACTGCCACAGGGACATGATGAGGGTCCCCTTAGCAATAAAGACCGGAGTGTTGACCACAATGTCAGAAGGCCATGTACCGATTACCGGAGGGACTACTTAGCCTCCCACTTCCAATGATCTCTCCCGAGGTGCAAGTAGGCCACACCACTTCAGTCCTACTTGCACCATCCAAGGCCATTTTATTCTATGGGTACCTGGTTCTAGATTCTCAGGGGCACAGAGCAGAAGGTTAATTTCACTGCCAATTTGGGTCTTACCTGATTATTGGTGCCTGTAATTTTCATCCTAAGCAGGGAGGCCCAGGTTGTCTGTAACATTTTCAGGGCACCAAGTGACACGAACGTCCAATTCGGTTGGGAGGGTAGGATCAAATATACCCAATGCCTGGGCTTGTTTAACAGCCAGTTTTGCCTGTTGGAAAGCCTCATGTTCTGTTCTCCGCCAGTCCCATAGTTGCCCCTTTTTCATGAGTTTGTATTATATATATATATATATATATATAATATATATATATGCGGTATAAAGGAACGCCAATATCCCAACATACCTAAAAACTCCTGCAGCTGCTTTGGTGATGTAAGGACTGGGAATGCCTAAACCTTACCTATTACTGCACAGGGTAGTACTTTGGTCTTTCCTGACCAAACTTCCCCCAGGAATTTCACAGACAGGCCCGGACCTTACACCGTCTGAGGGTTTATATCCCATCCTTTTTCTTGCAGATAGGTAGTCAATGAATCTGCCCTTTTTCCTACTGCCTCCAGTCATTCAAATTTGTCACGGAGTTATCACTGGATATATCTGAGTCTGTCACAGGGTGACAGCAGGCCCGCAGGCCCACAGGCCCATCAAGTAGAGAAAAAAAAGGTAAGGGGCGGAGGGGGGAGTGTCAATGGTTCACTGGCCGAACTGGCCCGGTTCTGTGACTAATGGAGTAGGGGAACCACGGATCTACACCCCAGGAAACCGAGAAGGGGAAAAAAGGGAAATGGTAGGGAGAGCGTCTGAAACCTAAGGCCTTTATCTGAATTGAAGGTGAAACAAATGGGGAGCACACACACTGCCAGGCCGCAAGTAAATGCGAGAGTCCAGTGACTTGCAAGTTTTATCTTTTCCTCCAAATGCAAAGTCATCTGGGGTATGTAGTTGTCACAGGGTTATCCGGACCAGTCTATGCCCGTGACAGGGACAGTAGGCCCAAGGGCCCCCCTCCCCGACCCCCTCCCCCAAAAACAGGAAGGGAAAGGGAAAGGAAAATAAACAGCAGCAGCACCTATCTAGGGAGGAAAACTTATTTTACTAACTATGATATAATACAATCTAATTGAAATTGAGACTAATAAATCAAATAAAATAGGAGAGAGAGAGAGAGAGAGTTTTCAGAGCACCTGAAAAACCGCCTGTGTTCTTTGTCAGTCGAAGAAGAAGGAAGAGACCCCCCCCCTGGGGGGAAGATCCTATGACCTCCGTGACGTACAGGGACAGGTACTCGGAAGTAGAGTATTAACACTTTAACTCCCAGTGCACTACATGATGTTATGATGTGGAATACTGAAAACCAAAAATCACAAAACCATAACAGGAGTAAAGGGGTCCAAGACAGCTGGTCTCTCTTCAAGAAGAAAGTCTTAAAGGCGCAGGTGCAGGCTGTCCCCCTGAGCCGCAAAATGAGCCATCGTGGAAGAAGACCGGCGTGGATGAATAGGGAGCTATTCTTGAGGCTCCAGGAGAAAAAGAGAATCTACCTCCTGTGGAAGAAAGGACAGGCAACTCAGGAACAATACAAAGAAGTTGTTAAGATGTGCAGAGAGAGAATCAGAAAGGCAAAAACCCAGCTTGAACTCAACCTAGCCGCTGGGGTAAAAAGGAACAAGAAACTCTTTTACAAATATATCAACAGTAAGAGGAGGACCAAGGAGAATCTCCATTCTTTACTGGATGAGGCTGGGAATGTGACCACTGAGGATAAGGAAAAGGCAGAGGTTCTGAATGCCTTCTTTACGTCTGTCTTTAAAAGTCAGACCAGTTATCCTCAGGGTACTCCGCTCTCTGACCTGGTAGTCTCGGCTGGGGAGCAGGAAAAACCCCCACGATTCAGGAGGACACAGTCAGAGACCTACTACTCCAGCTGGACTGCCACAAGTCCGTGGGGGCGGATGAGATTCACCCGAGAGTGCTGAGGGAACTGGCAGAGGTGATAGCCGAGCTGCTTTCCATCATCTATCAGCACTCCTTGTTGACAGGTGAGGTCCCAGAAGACTGGAAGCTTGCCAAAGTGACTCCCATCTACAAGAAGGGTTGTAAGGAGGATCCGGGGTACTACAGGCCTGTTAGCCTGACCTTGGTGCCAGGGAAGGTTATGGAGCAGATTGTTTTGAAGGAGATCATGCGGTATGTGCGGGACAACCGGGGGATCAGGCCTAGCCAGCATGGGTTCACGAAGGGCAGGTCCTGCTTGACCAACCTGATCTCCTTCTATGATCTAGTGACCCATCTGGTGGAAAAGGGAAAGGCTGTTGATGTAGTCTACCTAGACTTCAGCAAAGCCTTTGACACTGTCTCACACAGTATTCTCCTGCAGAAGCTGGCAGACCGTGGCTTGGACAGGTACACTCTTGGCTGGGTAAGGAACTGGCTGGAGGGCCGGGCCCAGAGAGTGGTGGTAAATGGAGTTAAATCCAGCTGGCGACCGGTCACGAGTGGTGTTCCCCAGGGGTCGGTGCTGGGGCCTGTCCTGTTTAATATCTTTATTGATGACCTGGATGAGGGCATTGAGTGCACCCTCAGTAAGTTTGCAGATGACACCAAGTTGGCTGGAAGTGTCGATCTGCCTGGGGGTAGCGAGGCCCTACAGAGGGATCTGGACAGGCTGGATAGCTGGGCTGAAGCCAATGGGATGAGGTTCAACAAGACCAAATGCCGGGTCCTGCACTTTGGCCACAACAACCCCAGGCAACGCTACAGGCTTGGGGCAAAAAGACTGGAAGACTGTGTAGAGGAAATGGACTTGGTGGTATTGATTGACGCTCGGCTGAACATGAGCCAGCAGTGTGCCCAGGTGGCCAAGAAGGCCAATGGCATCCTGGCTTGCATCAGAAACAGTGTTGCCAGCAGGAACAGGGAGGTAATCATCCCCCTGTACTCAGCACTGGTGAGGCTGCACCTCGAGTACTGTGTTCAGTTTTGGGCCCTCGCTGCAAGAAAGACATTGAGGCCCTGGAGTGTGTTCAAAGAAAGGCAACAAAGTTGGTGAGGGGTCTGGAGCACAGGCCTTATGAGGAGCGGCTGAAGGAGCTGGGATTGTTCAGTCTGGAGAAAAGGAGGCTCAGGGGAGACCTTATTGCTCTCTATAACTACCTGAAGGGAGGTTGTAGTGAGCTGGGGGTCAGTCTCTTCTCTCGTGTAACTAGTGATAGGATGTAGCACAAATGAAGGCAATGATAGAGCCTTTATTTGAGAAATAAGTGTTATAGGGAAAGATAGAAAAGAGGAATTAACTCACCCCACCCGGCAACAGTCCGGAGAAAAGGACGAGCTGAGGAATGTGACCCTCCCCCGTTCGTACCGTCCCGCCGCAGGAGGAGAAGGGCGGGGGAAAAGGGGGACCCGCGCAGACTCAGATTGCATGGGAAGTATCGCAGAGTCAGAAGGGGGGCTCTAACCCCCCCCCGCCCACTCCAGGCACTCACAATCTCACACAGCTCACCCATTGGTTCAGGCTGTGACCTTGGAATTCCACTACACTCCACCCCTTCACAGCATGAACCAATGACTGAGCAAATGTACATTGCGACGCATGTACAATACCCGCCGCAATGTAGAATGTTAAGACAATAAAGGGGATAATTGAAAGTCTTTTCCACGGTTCTGTTGGGCCAGTACTTGATGTTCTTTCTCGAGGCATATCTTCTTGAAGGACCGGTAGCAGTTCTGATTCATGCTCGCCAGTTCCCAAAAGTTCAGCAGTGCACCACAGGGTATCACGATGTTTCCTCATGGACACTGGAGCATGCTGGAGTGATGCTGCTCCTGCTGGCTATCCTGTGAACTTATAACCTCATGGGGAGTAAAACAGATGTTTAATAGGTACAAGGAGGGGTAGGTCTGCCCTCCACGGTAAGATACAGACCGTATTTCGGTCCTGAGTCAACACCTCCGCCTGTATCGGGGCACGTCCTGGTCTTCGATACCACACCCTTTGGCCTGATATCTGTGGCTGAATCACTACATCAGGTACCAAAGGGGGGGGTTCTAATTTACCACATGGACATAATTAATGTCCCCTTTGCAATGAAAACAGGGGTGTCAACTACTACCTCTGCTGGCCATGCACCCATTACTGAAGGGTTTACTGATCCCCCAACCTCTAACAATCTCCCCCAAGGTGCAAGGAGACCACACCATTTTGGTTCTCCTTGCACCTTCCAAGGCCATTTTACCTTGTGTCTCCCGGGCTCTAGGTCCTCAGGGGCAGGGAGCAGAAGATGATTCATGGTGCCAACTTGTGGCTTGAGCGAGGTGCCCTTGCCTGTAATTTGTATCCTAAGCAGGGAGGCCCAAGTTGTCTGCAACATTCTTAAAGCACTGGGTCTGCCATCTCTTGGTCTCTCATTCAAGTCTCACAGGGTTTCATAGAGCCTCTTGGTCCACCCCTGCAAGGACTGTGAATCTGCCTTCAGAGCAGCCTTCAGGATCCCGTTATATCTTTCTATCAGGCCTGCTCCCGTTGGATTATAGGGCAGGTGAAACCGCCATTCGATGTTGTTGTCTTCAGCCCACTTCTGCACAGTCTTGGTAATTTCTTCTTGCCCACCTGGGAGTCTATACTGCTTTGTATTTGTGATCCGGCGCGGTTGTGGCAAACAAACAGGTTCCATTTTTGCATGGCCCCTTATAATTGCCTGCACCGCCTGGATACTAATATCGAAATACTAATACTGAAAATTTGATCACGCTAGAATGCTGGATATACCTCTTGATTTCATTTTGTATTTTGGTTGCAATAGTGCTATGTTTTGAGTTGTTGTGGGTGGTAATGTTGTATTTATTTGTTATTGTTAAATGTATGATTGTCACTTTTCTCCCCTCTATTCACTGTGTAATATTCCTGTCACCGCTCCTGAAAAATCACGGCGTGGTGTCTGTGGCAAGTTAAATTATTCTACTTGTTATCTAAAGATTGATAATGGTAAAGTTGTTAAAGAAATTGCTCAAGGTATACGGAAAATAGCCCATGTTCCAGTCCAAACCTGGAAAAGCCCAGACCTTGACCTCTTTTCCTGGCTCCCAGGTTGCCCATGGGTAAAACATATCCTATTTTATCCATTGTGTGTTGTTGCAACTCTCATGTTTGCCCCTTGTATGTGTTGTGGTTTGGTGATTTTTTCTTTTGTGGTCAGTATTCCACATCAGAACATCATGTGAACCAGTGGGAGTTAAAGAGTTAATGTTCTGGTTCCGTTTACAGCTCCTTATGGGCATTTGGAGTATCCTGATGGAAGGAGAGGTGTGGCTTCCCTCAGGAGGACTTGGTGCGAAGAGGAAGTGGGGTGGAGCTCGGGACCAGACCGAGCGCCTGGCTTCCCCCGCTGCCCCGATCAGCCTCCTCAGCTCGCCGCGGAGAACAGCACGTGGTTCCCTCGCACTATTGTGGTTTGATCTCGCCTTCCCCCTCTCCCAGAGCGCGTGGCCCGGGGCCGGCCGGATCGCGCGGCAAACCGTTAGTACCCCTTCTTTTTTTTTTTTTTTTTCCCTCGCTCTTCTGTTTTTTTTCCCGGGGCCTGTGCCCCCCTGTCACGGACTTGTATCCAGGGATAACCTGTGACAATTATTGGTGGAGAATGCGGGCAGCTTTGAATCTTTATTTCATCTTAAGATTATTGTACAGAGGACTAAGGATCTTTATGCTCCTTAGAACATGTTGGTTCCTTTTTGAGCTCCTCATGTTCTGTGTCGAAGTTGTAACTACCTATAGCCAATTAAGAGCACTAATGGGAATACCTGCCTGGTTCCTAGATATCCCGGATAATTTAACACATCATATGATGATTGGACTGCTTTCCAGGTGCTCTTCACAGCTTCTTATGCATGTTCAGGATGCTGTCTTAGGTATGGTGCTATCAGTCTCCCTGAATGTACTCTCTGGGATAGGATTTTACATTATATGGAGGAAGCTGCACCCAAAACCAGAGAATGTGGAGTGGCAGGGAATATGGAGAGGTTTAGGGAAAAGATTGGAAGCGTGGGGACCCCCGGTGTCATGGAATTTTACTCTTGAACACCTGTGGGACCCTGAGGAACTAAACGAGTATTTAGGTAAGGGATGGTGCAGCTCAGGAAGATCTGAGCAGGAACGGCTTATTTGGGGTTTGGCTTGCGCTTACAGAGCTCTATATAATACTATTCTTGAGAGAGAGAGTTTCCAAACCGAGATCCGAGCCAGAAGGGAAAACTTCCAAGTCGATCTTGATGAATCACAGGAGGCACCAGTATCAATGTCAGTTGCCCCTGTGGAAGGCCGGAAATGGAAACGGGTGTCCTCACGTCTAGAACGGGAAGAAGAAGAAGAAGAAGCAGAAGAAGATCCGGATGAGGGGCTCTCCTCAAGACCACCACCACCGAGAAAGGCAACCAAGAAAAGTGAGAGACATGGAGAGGAGAATGATGGAGAGGGAGTCACTGTCATCACTACTCGTCGATCCCTGAAAATGACTGAAATGCAAGGCATAAGAAAGGAGTATATGCGGCACCCGGGTGAAACTGTTCTCGCCTGGTTGCTTCGGTGTTGGGACAACGGGGTCAGTAGCGTGTCCCTAGATAGTAGCGAAGCTCGCCAACTAGGAAACATCGCCCGAGACACAGCTATTGACAGAGGGATTAGTAGATGTCTGGACGGAGCCGCCACCCTCTGGGAACGATTGTTATTGGCTGTGAAGGAAAAATATCCCTTCAGAGCCGAGCTGCAGCCTGGGATGAAAGTCTGGAATACTGTTGAGAAAGGCATCCAGTACTTGAGAGAAACAGCCATAGTAGAAATGCTGTATGATCCTGCGTTTGTTTCGAATGACCCAGAACAGGACCATGATCCTGAGAAAACACCGACTACACCCGAAATATGGCGAAAGCTCACAAGAACGGCACCGGAAAGGTATGCAGCTTCACTGGTAACAACGATCGGTAGATGGGAAGACCTAGACAAAAGACCTGCATTCTGTGAACTGATTGTTGCGCTTCAAAACCTGGACCAAAAATTACCACCATCCCATGCTTCCATATCAGCCATCTGCCAAATGGCAGAAAGACTAGATAAAATGGAGAAGAGCCAGGACAGTATGCGGGAGGAATTGTCCCTAGTGACTCATCGTGATGAACCTGTGGCAGTATCAGAAACACCCGATGAAGACCAGGACGGTCAAAAGAATGTGTTGAAGGAGCTCGTCAAAATGATTCAAGTTTCAGCTATCAAAGGTAAACACCCTCCCCCTCGAGCAAAGGACCGCAGTAAATTAATGTCTTGTGCTGCCCTGTGGAGCTACTTACGTGAGCATGGAGAGGATATGAAGAAGTGGCATGACGAACCCACTCCTGCACTACGAGCACGGGTGAGACAATTAAAAAGCAGTTCAACCACCACAGAAGTTGTTCCCGTTACTGCAGGTAACAAATAGAGGGGCCCTGCCTTCAGCCAGGGGGGGAGAGGGATAATAGAGTGTATTGGACTGTGTGGAATCGATGGCCTGGCACATCAGAACCACAGGAATATAAAGAACTGGTGGACACCGGTGCCCAGTGCACTCTGATGCCTTCGAGTTATAAAGGAACAGAACTGATTTATATTTCTGGAGTGACTGGGGGCTCTCAGGAATTATCTGTGTTGGAGGCAGAAACAAGCCTCACCGGAAAAAACTGGCAGAAGCATCCTATAGTAACTGGACAGGGGGCCCCATGCATACTTGGTATAGATTATCTTAGATGTGGGCATTTCAAGGATCCCAAGGGGATACCGATGGGCTTTTGGAATAGCTGCTGTAGATACAGACAACATTAAGCAGCTGTCTGTCTTGTCTGGCCTGTCAGAAGACCCGTCTGGTGTAGGGTTATTACAGGTAAAAGAGCAGCAGGTACCAATTGCTACAAAAACGGTGCACAGACGGCAGTACCGCACCAACAGGGATTCCTTGCTCCCCATTCACAAGCTGATTCGTCAGCTAGAGAGTCAGGGAGTGATAAACAAAACTCACCTCCTTTTAACAGCCCCATCTGGCCGGTGCGTAAAGCCAGTGGAGAATGGAGGCTGATGGTAGACTACCGTGGCCTGAATGAGGTCACACCCCCACTGAGCGCTGCTGTGCCAGATATGTTGGAACTCCAGTACGAACTGGAGTCAAAAGCAGCCAAATGGTATGCTACCATTGACATTGCCAATGCATTCTTCTCCATTCCGTTGGCCGCAGAATGCAGGCCACAGTTTGCTTTTACTTGGAGGGGTGTTCAGTACACATGGAACCGTTTGCCCCAGGGGTGGAAACACAGCCCGACTATTTGCCATGGGCTGATCCAAACCACATTGGAACAGGGCGGTGCTCCTGAGCACCTGCAGTACATTGATGACATTGTTGTGTGGGGTGATACAGCAGAAGAAGTCTTTAAGAAAGGAGACCAAATAATTCAAATTCTTCTGCGTGCCGGTTTCGCTATTAAGCGAAACAAAGTGAAGGGACCTGCCCAGGAAATTCAGTTCCTAGGAGTAAAATGGCAAGATGGGCGTCGTCACATCCCAGGAGATGTGATCGACAAAATCACCAGTATGTCTCCACCCACTAGCAAGAAAGAGACACAGTCTTTTCTGGGTGTAGTGGGCTTTTGGAGGATGCACATCCCAAACTACAGCCTCATAGTAAGCCCCCTCTATCAGGTGACGCGAAAGAAGAACAGTTTCGCATGGGGTCCTGAACAGCAGCAGGCTTTTGAACAGATTAAACAGGAGATAGCCCGTGCTGTGGCCCTAGGGCCAGTACGGATGGGAGAGAATGTAAAGAACATCCTCTACACTGCTGCTGGGGAGAAAGGTCCCACTTGGAGTCTGTGGCAAAGAGCCTCTGGAGAGACCCGAGGCCGACCCCTGGGATTCTGGAGTCGAGCATACAGGGGGTCGGAAGAGGGCTACACTCCAACTGAAAAGGAGATCTTAGCCGCATATGAGGGGGTTCGGGCTGCTTCTGAAGTAATTGGCACTGAAACGCAGCTCCTTCTGGCACCTCGACTGCCAGTGCTGAACTGGATGTTTAAAGGAAAGGTCCCCTCCACCCATCACGCTACTGATGCCACTTGGAGCAAGTGGATTGCATTGATTACACAAAGAGCGCGGATGGGGAACCTCAGCCGTCCAGGAATCTTAGAGGTGATCATGGACTGGCCTGAAGGCAAAAAGTTCGGCACATCACTGGCAGAAGAGGTGTCACGTGCTAAAGAGGCCCCCCAATACAACGAACTACCAGAAAATGAAAAGAAATTTGCTCTGTTCACGGATGGATCGTGCCGTATTGTGGGGAAGCATCGCAGATGGAAAGCTGCTGTGTGGAGCCCCACACGACAAGTTGCAGAGGCCACCGAAGGAGAAGGAGAGTCAAGTCAGTTCGCAGAGGTAAAGGCGGTCCAGCTGGCCTTAGATGTTGCTGAGCGGGAGAGGTGGCCAATGCTTTATCTTTACACTGACTCATGGATGGTGGCAAATGCCTTATGGGGGTGGTTACAGCAGTGGGAACAAAACAACTGGCAACGGAAGGGTAAACCTATTTGGGCTGCTGAACTTTGGAAAGACATTGCTGCCCGAACAAAAGATATGGTTATAAAGGTGCGTCACGTAGATGCCCATGTGCCCAAGAGCAGGGCTACTGAAGAACATAAAAATAACCATCAGGTAGATCGAGCTGCCAGAATTGAGGTGGCTCAGATAGACTTGGACTGGCAGAACAAGGGAGAGTTATTTCTAGCTCGGTGGGCCCATGAGACCTCAGGCCATCAAGGAAGAGATGCAACATATAAGTGGGCTAGAGACCGAGGGGTGGACTTAACTATGGACGCTATTGCGCAAGTTATTCATGACTGTGACACATGTGCTGCAATTAAACAAGCCAAGAGGATGAAACCTCTCTGGGGGGAAGGGCGATGGCAAAAGTATAAATATGGGGAGGCGTGGCAGGTTGATTATATCACCTTGCCACGATCTCGCAATGGTAAGCATTATGTGCTCACCATGGTGGAGGCAACCACTGGGTGGCTTGAGACATACGCAGTACCCCATGCTACCGCCCGACACACCATATTGGGCCTGGAGAGGCAAATCCTGTGGCGACATGGCACCCCAGAAAGAATTGAGTCGGATAATGGGACTCATTTCAAAAATTCACTTGTGGATACTTGGGCCAGAGAACATGGCATCGAGTGGATTTATCATATCCCCTACCATGCACCGGCCTCTGGTAAGATCGAACGCTACAATGGGTTGTTAAAAACCATGTTGAAAGCTATGGGTGGCGGAGCATTTAAGCACTGGGAGAAGAATTTGGCAGAAGCCACCTGGCTGGTCAACACCAGAGGATCGGTCAATCGAGATGGTCCTACCCAATCCAGCTCCCTACATACTGTAGAGGGAGATAAGGTCTCTGTAATGCATGCAAAAAGCATGTTGGGAAAAGCGGTTTGGGTCCTTCCAGCTTCTGGAAAGGGCAAACCCCTCCGTGGAACTGTTTTTGCACAGGGACTCTGGGTGCACTTGGTGGGTGATGGAGAAAAATGGGGACATCCAGTGCATACCACAAGGGAATTTGATGCTGGGGGAGTGCAGTCAGTGATTCCATGTATATATATGTATATAGATATGTGTATATGTAATGCATGTTAATTATTGTTTTCAGATAGTGCATATGTAGTGCATGTTAATTACTGTTTGTTCGTATGTAGATATATGTTAAGCATGATGTGGTGATGTGGAATAAGGGGTGGAATGTTGTGGTTTGGTGATTTTTCTTTTGTGGTTAGTATTCCACATCAGAACATCATGTGAACCAGTGGGAGTTAAAGAGTTAATGTTCTGGTTCCGTTTACTGCCCCTTATGGGCATTTGGAGTATCCTGATGGGAGGAGAGGTGCGGCTTCCCTGGGGAGGACTTGGCGCGAAGAGGAAGTGGGGTGGAGCTCGGGACCGGACGGAGCGCCTGGCTTCCCCCACTGCCCCATCAGCCTCCTCAGCTCGCCGCGGAGAACAGCACGTGGTTCCCTCGCGCTACTGAGGTTTGATCTTGCATTTTGGATACTCTTCTCTCTCATTTTACTTGATTTAGTAAAATTTAGTAAATTACCGTTCCCTCTCAGATCGGTGCTGGTGCATTCCTTTTGTTAAACCCATCCACTAGCTCCCTGCCCTTCCCCCTCTTCCGGAGTGCGTGGCCCGGGGCCGGCCGGATCGTGCAGCAAACCGTTAGTACCCCTTTGTTTTTATTTTTATTTATTTTTTTTTCCCCCCTCGCTCTTCTGTTTGTTTGTTTTTTTTCCCGGGGCCTGTGCCCCCCTGTCACAGACTTGTATCCAGGGATAACCCGTGACAGTATGATACCATGTTTTATTCAACTGATACAACGTGTTGTACCCTCTTTGTACTTTGTAACCTCCTCTACTGATGGGGAAGTCAAGCACATCAGGGGAACGTTTGTAACCAAGCCTGAAAAGTCTTCCGTAATGATTGTATGAAACATTTGATTTCCTGCCCCCTCCCTCCTTTGCCCTTATGCTTGCTATCTCTTTCTCACCATCAAGGATCGCCAGTGTCCCATTTTTAAGCAATCTTTGAGTCACAGGGTGGTGTAAGAGATTATTATTAAATACCATTGCCTCAAAGCTTGCTGAGGAACACTGATGGACAAGTCCAGGCAAGTCCTGGGCAAAGGTTGAGAAATCTTTTGTCTGAGGGGCACAGATGGACAAGGCCAGGTGCAACGAGAGAGAGATAAGCTGCAGATTAATGGCCGGGAAGCAGTCTATTGTGTGGGATTATCTCGAAGGAGATGGCCCTCTCAGGAGGTGCTGCACATGACTCTTACTCAGGCTCTCAGGAATGCCACATTGGCAGAAGAAGAAGGATAAAGAAGGGACAAGCAACCATGGTTTTTAGGTTTTCTGACAACAGATTCCTCATGAAGAACAAGGAGGGTTCCTGACAACAGAAGCCTCACGACCTGCCTCTCTCCCTCCTGGACTTGCTCTGTGCTCTACCTGCTTGCTTCCTAAGGCCGGCCATGCTGCTGCTGCTGCTCTCTCCCGAAGAAGAAAGGTGTCTGCCATCAGATTCCTCACTACGGAATGCCTGCATGCTGACGGACTCTCCTGGGCCTGCTACCGAAGACCTGCTGCTTCCTCCCGGACTTACCCCGCGGCTTCTTCCTGGACCTACCCGGTACTTGCACCTTCTTGCTGCCTAAGACCGGCCACGCTGCTGCTGCCCTCCTCCCCTGAGCCTCTGCCCCGGACCATCGAACAACGGGACCTCTGCTGGATCCTGGTGGTGACTATCCCCGCTTTACGCAATTCTTGCTTCTTTCCTATCTTTTCTATTGCCCATCTTTCCTTCCCCATATCCCTAAGCAATTAGGATTTGTAATAAACCTGGTCAGACCAACATTTGAACCGCTGTTTCTTAATCTCATGTCGGGTATACATACATTAAAAGAACCCCATCTCCCTCCTATAAATTGGAGCGAGACAGCCCCATGTTTCAACAATACAAGCAATCCCGTGATACGGGGATCCTAAGAATCCCAGGATGCGCCCTGGCAGAACTTCACTCATAGGCCTAGGCTTTCTGCATGCAAACCATCCCATGATATTGTTCAAAAATGCCATGGTAATCACTTTAGGAGGCTTATAATTGGATACCTTTAAAGATATTTGGCTGCCTAGCTCGCCAAAATGTAGCACAAATGAAGGCAATGATAGAGCCTTTATTTGAGAAATCAGTGTTATAGGGAAAGATAGAAAAGAAGAATTAACTCACCCCTCCCGGCAACAGTCCGGAGAAAAGGACGAGCTGAGGAATGTGACCCTCCCCCGTTCGTATCGCCACGCCGCCGGAGAGAAGGGTGGGGGAAAAGGGGGACCCACGCAGACTCAGATTGCATGGGAAGTATCGCAAAGACAGAAGGGGGGCTCTAACCCCCCCACTCGCTCCAGGCACTCACAATCTCACGTAGCTCACCCATTGGTTTAGGCTGTGACCTTGGAATTCCACCACATAGGACTAGAGGGAATGGCATCAAGCTGCACCAGGGGAGATTCAGGCTGGACATTAGGAAATACTACTTCTCTGAAAGAGTGGTCAGGCACTGGAATGGGCTGCCCAGGGAGGTGGTGGAGTCTCCGACCCTGGAGATGTTCAAGGAACGTTTGGACGTTGTGTCGAGGGACATGGTTTAGTGAGAAGTATATGTGATAGGTGGATGGTTGGACTGGATGATCTTGTGGGTCTTTTCCAACCTTGGTGATTCTGTGATTCTGGGAACAATCTGGCTGGGCTGGTTAGCACGGCTTTAAACTAGATATGATGGGCAAAAGGGGTGTACTGGGTGACAGAGAAGCGCGTAGGAATGCTGTTACCTTGGGAGGCGGTAAAGGAAAACCCCAGACTTGTCCTGGAAGTATTAGGGAGGGCTCCTCCAAGAAAGCAATGAGGCCAATAGCTAAGCTGAAGTGCCTCTATACCAGTGTGCGCAGCATGGGAAATAAACAGGAGGAGCTAGAAACCGTGGCACAATTGGAAAAGTATGACCTAATTGCTGTCACGAAAACATGGTGGGATGAATCCCACAATTGGAATACCCTGATTGGGGAATTCAGGCTTTTCAGAAGGGATAGACAAGGAAGGACAGGTGGGGGAGTTGCCCTCTATCTTAGGAAGTGGATAGATTGCGAAGAGCTGTGTCTGAGTAACAGCCATGACCAGGTTGAGAGCTTATGGGTGAAAATCAGGGATCGGTCCAGTAAAGGGCATCTAGTGGTTGGGGTCTGCTACAGGCCACCTGATCAGGGGGAGCCTGTTGATGAGGCCTTCTTGCTTCAGCTGCAGGTATCACACCAACAGGCTATAGTCCTGAAGGGGGATTTCAACCACACAGATATCTGCTGGGATAGTGGCATGGCGGGTGGCAGACAATCCAGGAGATTCCTGGAGTCTGTCGAGGACAACTTCCTGGTCCAGGTAATAGATGGATGATTGGACTGGTTTCCAGGTGCTCTTCACAGCTTCTTATGCATGTTCAGGATGCCAGCTTAGGTATGGTGCTGTCAGTCTCCCTGAATGTACTCTCTGGGATAGGATTTTACACTATATGGAGGAAGCTGCACCCAAAACCAGAGAATGTGGAGTGGCAGGGAATATGGAGAGGTTTAGGGAAAAGATTGGAAGCGTGGGGACCCCCGGTGTCATGGAATTTTACTCTTGAACACCTGTGGGACCCTGAGGAACTAAATGAGTATTTGGGCAAGGGATGGTGCTGCTCAGAAAGATCTGAGCAGGAATGGCTTATTTGGGGTTTGGCTTGTGCTTACAGAGCTCTATATAATACTATTCTTGAGAAAGAGAGTTTCCAAACCGAGATCCGAGACAAAAGGGGAAACGTCCAAGTCAATCTTGATCAATCACAGGAGGCACCAGTATCAATGTCAGTTGCCCCTGTGGAAGGTCAGAAATGGAAACGGGTGTCCTCACGTCTAGAAAGGAAAGAAGAAGAAGCAGAAGAAGTAGAAGAAGATCCGGATGAGGGGCCCTCCTCAAAACCACCACCACCGAGAAAGGCAACCAAGAAAAGTGAGAGACATGGAGAGGAGAGCGATGAAGAGGGAGTCACTGTCATCACTACTCGTCGATCCCTGAAAATGACTGAAATGCAAGGCATAAGAAAGGAGTTTATGCGACACCCGAGTGAAACTATTGTCGCCTGGTTGCTTCGGTGTTGGGACAATGGGGTCAGTAGCGTGTCCCTAGATAGTAATGAAGCTCGCCAACTAGGAAACATCACCCGAGACCCAGCTTTTGACAGAGTTGCCACCCTCTGAGAACGATTGTTATTAGCTGTGAAAGAAAAATATCCCTTCAGAGCCGAGCTGCAGCCTGGGATGAAAGTCTGGAATACTGTTGAGAAAGGCATCCAGTATTTGAGAGAAACAGCCATAGTGGAAATGCTATACGATCCTGTGTTTGTTTCTAACAACCCAAAACAGGACCATGATCCTGAGAAAACACCGACTACACCCGAAATATGGCGAAAGCTCACAAGAACGGCACCAGAAAGGTATGCAGCTTCACTGGTAACAACGACCAGTAGATGGGAAGACCTAGACAAAAGACCCGCAATCTTCAAACTGATTGTTACGCTTCAAAACCTGGACCAAAAATTACCACAATCCCATGCTTCCATATCAGCCATCTGCCAAATGGCAGAAAGACTAGATAAAACGGAGAAGAGCCAGGACAGTATGCAGGAGGAATTGTCCCTAGTGACTAATCGTGATGAAACTGTGGCAGTATCAGAAACACTCGATGAAGACCAGGATGGTCAAAAGAATCTGCTGAAGGAGCTCGTCAAAATGATTCAAGTTTCAGCTATCAAAGGTAAACGCCCCCCCACTCGAGCAAAGGACCACAGTAAATTTATGTCTTGTGCTGCCCTGTGGAGCTACTTACGTGAGCATGGAGAGGATATGAAGAAGTGGCACGACGAACCCACTCCTGCACTACGAGCATGGGTGAGAGAATTACAAAGCAGCTCAACCACCACTGAAGTTGCTCCTGTTACTGCAGGTAACAAATAGAGGGGCCCTGCCTTCAGCCGGGGGGGGGAGAGGGATAATAGAGTGTATTGGACTGTGTGGATTCGATGGCCTGGCACATCAGAACCACAGGAATATAAAGCACTGGTGGACACCGGTGCCCAGTGCACTCTGATGCCTTCGAGNGAAAGGGTGGTCAGGCACTGGAATGGGCTGCCCAGAGAGGTGGTGGAGTCACTGACCCTGGAGGTGTTCAAAGAACATTTGGATGTTGTGTTGAGGGACATGGTTTAGCGAGAACCATTGGTGATGGGTGAATGGTTGGACTGGATGATCCTGTGGGTCTTTTCCAACCTTAGTGATTCTATGATTCTATGATTCTATGAATAGAAGAATATGTACAAAAAAACCCAAGGGATTATATCTAAAACTATCAGAGGGAGAACCCAACATATTAAAATGGACAAAAGAGGGAAAAGAATTAGTAGAAGTATTGAAACAGGACTTAATCACAGCACCTGTGTTAGAACTGCCTGCCTTAGAGGAACCGTTTCGCCTTTTTGTACCTGTAAGTGAAGTAGTTGCTTTAGGAGTTCTAACACAAGAATAGGGAGACAAAAGAAAACCTATTGCGTACTTGCTTAAGCTATTAGACCCTGTACCTCGAGGTTAGCCCAAATGTGTCCAGGTGGTAGTAGCAACTGCCTTATTGGTAGAAGAGAGTACGTGTGTAACCTTTCAGGGGTATAAGGAGCAAATTGTTGAGCTGTAATCCACTCCTCAACCTCTTAGAAAAGCACGGTGCCAAACTCTCCTCCGTGGAGATGGAGTGGGCACAGAATAATTGGCCCAACTTAGAGGGAGTTGCAGATCATATAAATTCTCTCTACAAGTAAACTTGAATGGGGGAGGGAAAGGGAAAATCAATCATTTGTGCAGTTCTAGGAGCTGCTCTTACTGCTGCCGTAGAGATCTGCAACAAACAGCACACAGCAGAAACCCAAATTGTTCAGTCCTTGCAGGAATTGGTTACATACCTGCAGGACCAGTAGAAGATCTTAGGGGACAGTCGGAAAAAGAGCAACATTCGAAAGTCCTCCTTCAGCAAGCTTTAGAGAACAGTTGGTAAATGAGAGGGAGATTAATGCTAGTTCCCCAGGTAGTGACTTTTATACAGGAGAAAATCTGGAGGATGTGAGAGCCCAAAAAGACAAATCAGAAAACCTGGTGACCCTTCTCTGCCCTCCGATAGAAACTGGGCATGCATATGAAGAGAGTGAAGGTGGGTACTCTGATGTTAGTATCGAGGAGGTCCCCTATCTTGCTACTGAGCTGGCCAAATTAAAGAAAGATTTTGGTCACACCCCTAGGAAATCAGAGAGAAAGTATGCGTGGAAAGTACCACTAACAGGGGGAGAACAGATCCTGTTGACTGAAAAGGAATTAGAGGGTTACTGGGGACCTGGAATATTTTTCACCACTGGCAACCACTGTGACCCGTGGTCCCTTACTCAAAGAGCTGCTTATTGGGATGATTACTCCTTGGGACAACTTATGTTGATTGATTTGATGCACATTGGTCCTGTCCCTTTAACCCTCAAAGAGCCTCTTAACAAATACATCTGGAAGGCTCAAGACAATTAAGGAAAAATGTACAAAATTACCCATCTGGAATTCACCCACCTTCCAACTTTGGTTAATATGGGACTAGGAAAGTGTTGTTGTTGTTTTCTTTTCCAGTTATGCTTTCTCTAACCTTGGTTCCTCTGGAACCGGGAAGTTCTCTCTCTTGTTTTCCAGATGCTAATGAATGCTGATCCTGTTGCTGTGCCTCACATGTTCCCTTCTCACCCTGCTCCTTTCCCTGGGATCCCTGTGGTATCATTAATGTCACTGTTTCGGATAGGCATCTTCTTCAGATTAAGATTTGTAATTGCTTGTGCTGACCCGATCACATTCACTGGCTGGTCACAGTCTCGTGCCCATATTGGGTATACTGGGCGTATGGGACTGAATTCTAGTTCTAACGGAGGCTTAACCCTTTCAACCATGGTTAAGTACAGTGATGAAATATATTCAGGAAATGAATGAGGCCAGGATAGTACTGGCCGACTCCTGCAACTCCGGGGATGACGAGGAGACGGTTCCAGAGTCATGACAGGTATCAATATGATTAAATCATCATGCTCACCTTTATTCAGAAAATACACACTTATATAGAGAAAGCAGTGGGCTAAAAATACACACACCGTATACAGCTTATATAGTGGGCTAAAAATTACATCGTTATCTAGCGAATGCAGGGGCGAGTACAATTCTATGATTGGTGCATAGAGAAAAACAATTATAAATATCAGAAACTTTCTCACTGTCGGTTGCCAGCTCCCTGTTATCCACCCNGTGATCGACAAAATCACCAGTATGTCTCCACCCACTAGCAAGAAAGAGACACAGTCTTTTCTGGGTGTAGTGGGCTTTTGGAGGATGCACATCTCAAACTACAGCCTCATAGTAAGCCCCCTCTATCAGGTGACGTGAAAGAAGAACAATTTCGCGTGGGGTCCTGAACAACAGCAGGCTTTTGAATAGATTAAGCAGGAGATAGCCCATGCTGTGGCCCTAGGGCTAGTACGGATGGGAGAGAATGTAAAGAACATCCTCTACACTGCTGCTGGGGAGAAAGGTCCCACTTGGAGTCTGTGGCAAAGAGCCTCAGGAGAGACCCGAGGCCCACCCCTGGGATTCTGGAGTCAAGCATACAGGGGGTTGGAAGAGGGTTACACTCCAAGTGAAAAGGAGATCTTAGCTGCATATGAGGGGGTTTGAGCTGCTTCTGAAGTAATTGGCACTGAAACGCAGCTCCTTCTGGCACCTCGACTGCCAGTACTGAACTGGATGTTTAAACTAAAGGTCCCCTCCACCCATCACGCTACTGATGCCACTTGGAGCAAGTGGATTGCATTGATTACACAAAGAGCGCGGATGGGGAATCTCAGCCATCCAGGAATCTTAGAGGTGATCATGGACTGGCCTGAAGGCAAAAAGTTCGGCACATCACCAGGAGAAGAGGTGTCACGTGCTAAAGAGGCCCCCCAATAAAACGAACAACCAGAAAATGAAATTTGCCCTGTTCACAGATGGATCGTGTCATATTGTGGGGAAGCATCGCAGATGGAAAGCTGCCGTGTGGAGCCCACATGACAAGTTGCAGTGGCCACCGAAGGAGAAGGAGAGTCAAGTCAGTTCGCAGAGGTAAAGGCAGTCCAGCTGGCCTTAGATGTTGCTGAACGGGAGAGGTGGCCAATGCTTTATCTTTACACTGACTCATGGATGGTGGCAAATGCCTTATGGAGGTGGTTACAGCCATGGGAATAAAACAACTGGCAACGGAAGGGTAAACCTATTTGGGCTGCTGAACTTTGGAAAGACATTGCTGCCCAAACAAAAAATATGGTTATAAAGGTGCATCACGTAGATGTCCATGTGCCCAAGAGTCGGGCTACTGAAGAACATAAAAATAACCATCAGGTAGATCGAGCTGCCAGAATTGAGGTGGCTCAAATAGACTTGGACTGGCAGAACAAGGGAGAGTTATTTCTAGCTCGGTGGGCCCATGAGAACTCGGGCCATCAAGGAAGAGATGCAACATATAAGTGGGCTAGAGACTGAGGGGTGGACTTAACTATGGACGCTATTTCACATATTATTCATGACTGCAACACATGTGCCGCAATTAAACAAGCCAAGAGAATGAAACTTCTTTGGGGGGAAGGGCGATGGCAAAAGTATAAATATGAGGAGGCGTGGCAGGTTGATTATATCACCTTTCCACGATCTTGCAATGGTAAGCGTTATGTGCTCACCATGGTGGAGGCAACCACTGGGTGGCTTGAGACATACGCAGTACCCCATGCTACCACCCGACACACCATATTGGGTCCTGTGGTGACATGGCACTCCAGAAAGAATTGAGTCAGATAATGGGACTCATTTCAAAAATTCACTTGTGGATACTTGGGCCAGAGAACATAGCATCGAGTGGATTTATCATATCCCTTGCCATGCACCGGCCTCTGGTAAGATCGAACGCTTCAACGGGTTGTTAAAAACTATGTTGAAAGCAATGGGTGGCGGAACATTTAAGCACTGGGAGAAGCATTTGGCAGAAGCCACCTGGCTGGTCAACACCAGAGGATCGGTCAATCGTGATGGTCCTACCCAATCCAGCTCCCTACATACGCTAGAGGGAGATAAGGTCCCTGTAGTACATGCAAAAAGCATGTTGGGAAAAGCGGTTTGGGTCCTTCCAGCTTCTGGAAAGGGCAAACCCCTCTGTGGAACTGTTTTTGCACCGGGACCTGGGTGCACTTGGTGGGTGATGGAGAAAAATGGGGATGTCCAGTGCATACCACAAGGGAATTTGATGCTGGGGGAGTGCAGTCAGTGATTCCATGTATATATATGTATATAGATATGTGTATATGTAATACATGTTACTTACTGTTGTTCAGATAGTGCATATGTAATGCATGTTAATTATTGTTTGTTCGTATATAGATATATTTTAAGCATGATGTGGTGATGTGGAATAAGGGGTGGAATGTTGTGGTTTGGTGATTTTTCTTTTGTAGTCAGTATTCCACATCAGAACATCATGTGAACCAGTAGGAGTTAAAGAGTTAATGTTCTGGTTCCGTTTACTGCCCCTTATGGGCATTTGGAGTATCCTGATGGGAGGGGAGGTGCGGCTACCCCGGGAGGACTTGGCGCGAAGAGGAAGTGGGGTGGAGCTCCGGATCGGACCCAGTGCCTGGCTCCCCCCACTGCCCGGCTCAGCCTTCTCGGCTCGCCGCGGAGAACAGCACGTGGTTCCCTCGCGCTATTGTGGTTTGATCTCACATTTTGGATACTCTTCTCTCTCTCATTTTGTTTGATTTGGTTAAATTTAGTAAATTACCGTTCCCTCTCAGATTGGTGCTGGTGCATTCCTTTACTACTATCTACTAGCTCCCTGCCCTTCCCCCTCTCCCGGAGCGCGTGGCCCGGGGCCGGCCGGATCGCGCGCAAACTGTTAGTACCCCTTCTTTTTTTTTTCCTCGCTCTTTTGTCTCTTTTTTTTTTCCCGGGGCCTGTGCCCCTCTGTCACGGACTTGTATCCAGGGATAACCCGTGACACAAAGCCTCCTTGCGTTTCCTTTGATAATCCCGCATTAGGCTGAGCATTTGGTAGTGCTATTGCATTAGGCTGAGCATTTGGTAGTGCTATTATTTGCGCAATTACACTCCCTTTTGGAATAAACATTGGAGGATTTAATGTATACCCCATTACCATAATTTCACCCTTAAAGCCCACATCAATTACACCTGGAATGACAATAAGACCCTTTAGCCCTGCAGATGATCGACCCAAAAGTAACCCTCCCAGCTGTAAATTTGACAATGGACCTTGTACCCCTGTGGGAATCAAAGTAACTGTTTTATCAGTAAAGGTGACACTCACTGCCGCTGCCAAGTCCACTCTGAGACTTCCTGCTGTTGCTGGGACTGCTCGGTCGAAAAATCCATCGGTCTTGTTGCAGCTACTGTTGTCGTCGCGCGGCTGTTCGCGCTGTGTTTCCCATTTCCCGAGCGTCAGCAGGCTGCAGTTGCATGAGTATCATTCTGACATTTATCACACCATACCGTGGAAGAACATTTCTTTCTTATATGCCCTGTTTTGCCACATTTATAATACACCCAGTTGACATCAGTTCCCCTTTTATTAAATTCCCCCTTTTTTTATCACGATCAGCAAGTCTACGCCACTCACGCTCAAAGAGTAACAATTGCGAAGGGGATAACAATAATTTTGCTACATTCATACAATCATATGGTGCCATCACATCTGCCGAAAAAATCCAACTAATTATTTGTCGAACCACCTCAGACCCAATACCATAGTCCGAAACTGTCTTTGCTTGCTGTAAAATTTTCTAATGATGTGATCGCCGCGTCGCCGCGAGGCTGCTGGGCCTGAGCGGCGTGGGGGGAGCCTCGGGGCGGGGCGGAGGGCGGGAGCGCGACGAGCGTCGGGGGCGGAGCCGAGGGCGGGAGCGCGACGAGCATCAGGGGCGGTGATTTCTCTTCTCCCCGGCCAGGGGCAGGGTCGGAGCCGCGGATCGAATCCGAGCTGCTTTCTGCATCAAGGGGCAGCGGAGGGGGTAGGAGGGAGGGCGATGGGAAATAATCGGAAGAAATTCTTCCTTGTCGAATTTGTTAAAGCCCTTCCATTATTTGGTGCCAAACAGGTAAAAGTTTAGCAGCCGTGCTGTCTTTAGTAATAGAAGCCTCCCAGAGTTTTGTGCCAATTTTGTCCCAAAGTTCTCCATCAAGAGAGAACCCAGTTTTTGGAAATTCAGGGACATTTTTGCTTATCCATTTAAGAAAAGTAATTAATGCTGAGGTAGATACAGGCTGATTCTGAAACTTTAAAACTAACCGTAATACTTCAAGATTTACTTGTTTCTTCTTCATTAGTGAACTCCCCATAGTTCCCAACTGCTCACCTTCTGTCCTGCAGAACGGTGCAGGTGCGCACGAAACAATCTCTCCGTAGTTCAGTCGGGCAGCGCAGCAGCGGAGCGCGGCGGAGGGGGTGGCGCGGAGCTGCTGTGGCCCCCGGACGATTCAGGTGCCTCTGCACATGCCTCCCTGAATGCTCCTGCCTCGACCTCTAGTAGTTCCACAGACCCATCCTGCGCGACAGCCATAGCCACTTTCTGTTCCGTCTGCATAATTTTCAGAGTATTGATGACCAATCGCCAAGTTACACATAAGTCCTTAACAACCTTGCCACCACTTATAGACTTTTCCCATAACTGATCTCCTACCGCCCTCCATTCCTCAGGGCTAAATATTAACGGTACTTCCTTAAAAAATCCTTCTTTCTCCCCCCAAGTCAATAAAGCCTTTAAGTGCTTCAATGAGCGCACTTTACCCCGCTTCACGAAGATAGTCATCAATAACTGAGCAGCCTCTGCTTTCTCCATTGTGGAGGAAAATTCACTTAGGAGCTATCAGATCGCGATCCCGATCCGCATGTGCGCAATTGCGAGCTTGTCCTCCTATCTCCTCGCTTCCCAGGCTCCTGCTACTGCTGCAGAAGATCTTGGAATCCAGCTCGAAGCCGATGTGTCCCTGTTCGGGCGCCACTTGATGAGGAGACGGTTCCAGAGTCATGACAGGTATCAATATGATTAAATCATCATGCTCACCTTTATTCAGAAAATCCACACTTATATAGAGAAAGCAGTGGGCTAAAAATACACTCACCGTATACAGCTTTATATAAAGGGCTAAAAATTACATCGTTATCTAGTGAATGCGGGGGCGAGTACAATTCTATGATTGGTGCATAGAGAAAAACATTTATAAATATCAGAAACTTTCTCACTGTCAGTTGCCAGCTCCCTGTTATCCACCCCCCTTCACGAATACTCCAAGGTCGCCAACCGCTGCAGCCTGGCTTACTCAGTCATAGCAAATTATATCCCTTGTTATCCAAATATTCTACAACAGGGGGAGATGCAGGACAAAGAATAAAAATAGGGTGTCAGATGCAACAAGTGATCTATGTGCATTGTAACACCCCTGCAGTCTTCCCTATCAGTACTGGGAACCCATCAGCAGTTCTTTTCTAATGTATTATCTCAATGGGAAAGAATTAATATAAAAGACCACCAGGTAATTGTAGATGCACTTGCCACAACTCAAAATAATGTCTTCCTAGCTCTTAGTTGTAGATGGTAAAGGAAACACTTTACCCACTGAAATTTGAAAGGTGATTTGGAACAGTGCATACAAATTTGAAAGAGAATTTCAATCTTGGTGGCATCTACTTAATTTTACTTATGATCCTGTTAATAACTTTGCTACAGCTTTTTTCCTAACAATGCACAGTGCTTTGGTATATACCGTATACCCAATCATTGCACTGGGACTGAATCACAGTGGGGTTATGCCCTACTCATTAGAACACAGAGTATGGGCCCAATAAAATGGAAACAAATGGCAAACTGTTGATGTTAGTTTATGTGTTGTATGGGAACAACCAGGATTTATTTGTGAGAGTAATACCATCAAGACTCAAGACATTTGTCTTGACACTGAGCAAAATATTTGCCATTTTTAGAGGTATCCCAATGAGACCCCTGAAATAGTGCTCATCTGTATTGGAAAAGGATGTGTGTGTATGAGAACCTCTTATAAGTTTATACTCGTACGTAATATTACTAGAGATACAAGCAATCATTCAAATGTCTGTGTTTGCAACTTTTCTAACATTATGGGATGTGATTTTAATTATTCAGTTCCAGTTACGTCATATCAGTTGTTGCAGTCCAATTGCACATTAATCCAAGATTTGCCACCTGCCCCAATTGCAATGAATCTTGCTTTGGTAAAGAAATTATTGCAACATGACAATCTGTACCAACTGCTAGAATGCATCCAAGATAATGGACAAAAAAAAACCTTTGATTACTGTTAATCATGATACAGAAGAGATACTGTGTCCTGGAAAGGGTGAAGAAGGATGGAGAACACCATTCGTGGGAAACGTTCCTTAGATGGTCAACAGCAGCAAGAGGAGTTTTTAATTCTGTGCTTCACCCTGTTGTGATCTTATTAATCCTAACGCTGATGTGTTTATTGCCTGTAATCATATTGTATGTGAAAGTCTGGCAGATGCTGAGGCGACTGGCCTGGCTTGAATTACCCAAGGAGTCTGAAAATTGGCCTTACTTTTCCTAGCCTCCTGGTGATCCATGGGTAAGGCAAGTTCTGTTATGCGCATTGGCAGCACTCACATTTTGTTCCATTGCTTCATGTGATTTTAACATGTATCTTTCCCTTTTCCCCTTATTCCCCTCAATGCTTTTTTTTTTCTTGAAACCACCATGGGACCATGATGACAAAGTTTGCACCGCCGGGTGGTGTGAGAAGTGGGAACAATGCTTGGCTCGAAGCTTGTTCAGAGGCAGCCATCTGAGACATGAGAAGCTGGAGAAAACTTGGCTCAAAGCCTGTTCAATGATACCCATCCAAGGCATGACCTGCCCAACAAGATTTTGGAGTTAATGGTTGACTGCCATGAGCACAGCAGTAAGAGGACAGACGCGCTGTTCCTCCTGATGAACAAAAATGTGGGTACCTCGACAGTTACCATCACCGTGATGGACAGGGCATGATGCCCCTGATAATTGGGGTAGTCAGGCCCGAAGAGTTCCTACGAAGAACGAGTCCCCTCTCTGCGGAACTACAGCTATGTAAATCAACGAGATGTCACTGACCAACCTGCTGCCTCTTCATGGACAGACGAGACATCACCGGATTCCCTGGTGGTGACTATCCCTGCTCTGTAAACCGTTTGCTAGAATTTCTTTCTTTACTATCGCTAACTTCCCCATCTTCCCCACATCCCTTAGTAGCTTAAAGCCTGTAGTGATGATTATGCTTTGATTGAAGATTTACTACTTGTTCATACTGGGATGAATCGCACAAGGGTGGAGAAATTGTTATTCCTAATGATCGTTATAGAGTATGGAGAATAGCAGAATGATATATTTTTTTTTTTTACAAATTATTATTAATCATCAAGTCGGGTTAGTAAGATAATTTATATATGTAGATATATATATATATTAGAAGTGTTTCATAGTCTGGTGCAAAAACACAAAAGGGTAAAAAGAAAAAGAGGGGGAATTGTGAGAGATAGATTGTTTTTGCAGTCGAAGTTTCCAGTATTTTCTGTATATAGTATAGGGTAAAGTAACCTTTTACAAAGAAAACTCCCGAACAGAGTAAAGTTGAGACCGGGGCATACTGACCTAGGTAAAATTGGCATAGGCAAAAAGTTCAAAACATACCTGAAGACAATGGGTTGGTAACCGTAGCTATGGAAGTGTAAACTTAGCTATGGAAGTGTGACGTAGCAGCAGCGTCGGAAGATTGTGAGCCTGAGGTGCTCAACCAATGAGTGCCAGGAGAGGCTTTACCTGCGTCAGACTCAGGGTATATAACGGGATGGATTTTACTGAGTAGTTGCGCAATTTCTCCCTTGTCAGTAGGGGGTGTGCGCCCATTATTGCAATAATGAATAAAATGCCCTTCACAGAGATCTTTGCCTGATTAGAAATTTTTGCTCTTGAGTGAGCGTGTTTCTCACATACCCAATCCAGCTTTCTACATACTGTAGAGGGAGATAAAGTCCCTGTAGTACATGTAAAGAGCATGTTGGGAAAAGCAGTCTGGGTCCTTCCAGCCTCTGGAAAGGGCAAACCTCTCCGTGGAACTGTTTTTGCCCAGGGACCTGGGTCCACTTGGTGGGTGATGCAGAAAAACGAGGATGTTCAATGTGTACCACAAGGGAATTTGATGTTAGGGGAGTGCA
>JACDJE010000738.1:0-12862 GCA_016647715.1 Pavo muticus
ATCAAACAAAGTGGAGAGAGAGAGTTAACAGAGCACTTGCCTCTTCGTTGGGAATCCAAAGAAGCAGCACCACCCCCCAGCCCACCCCTCCATGACGTGTAGGGGCAGGTAGCTGGATTAGAGTGTTAACACTTTAACTCCCAATGCACTACATGATGTTATGATGTGGAATACTGAAAAACCAAAATCACAAAACCGTGACAGCAGCTCTAACTTGTCAATTATGACTTTTCCTGTTACTTACTTCTCTATCATATTGGTGAAAAAAAAATAAGTTTGATATTTTAACTCCAGCATGGTAAGCAATTCCTGATCCAGTTTTGCCAACTTACATTCAAATGACTTGCTTCCACATTTGACCAAAGTTAACTGTGCTTTCTGCAATCTGTTCTCTAAACAGCAAGAGTACCAGTGGTACATCTTTATCACTCCCCACTTAGCCTCTATGAAGGTCCTCTATGTTCCACCTGAAATACCTCTGTTTTATCACTCTTGCAGTAATTGAATGATCTTCCCTGGGCTATTCAGCTTACATTACTTTGTACAGAGGGGCAGAAGTCTCTGAAATCAACTCTCTCCCCTTCATCATTTCCAATGACTTTAAAACCAGAATCAAAATGAAATCAAAACAGTTTGCTAAGCTTGCATAAGCTCAACACAGACTAACCTTCATTGAAAAGGTTCTGCTGAATAACTATTGCCCTTCAACTCTGCTACACATCCTTAAACGATAAAAAATTAAAGGAAACACAAAAGGATTCTTGTATATAGTTTGGTTGGAGGGAAAGTAAGTCAGGGTCCCTGGCTCACATAGAGGTGGAAAGGTATAATCTCCTGGAGTCATCCAAACTATCATGAAGGAGATTCTGCTTCCTGCTTATTTCCTGTAATTACAAGAGCCATTGCCCCTCATATTCCTACATGATAGCCATACTCTCTCTTCCAGGTAGAACGACGGCTCTGGGCTTCTACCGCTCACCATCTTCCTTCAGGGTGGGGTTAGCCTCCAACAATGGCTGCAAATTAGTGCAGGGCAAGAGATAGGTTTTGTGCTGCCTACTAGGCATCTCTCTAAGGAGCCACAGGTCCTTTCAGGTACACAGTAGGAGCTGTTGCCTTCATAAAGGCAAGACAACACTGATCAGATAATCAGTGATTCAACAAACAGTGACTCCTATCACCTGCTGTGCACTGGCTCCTGCTATGTGGAAGTTACCAGGAAGTAGGAGTCATTGATCACGTAGGAGTAAAGCAACCGAAGCAGTTGCTTGGCACACTCCTGCTTTCATGTCAGGCGCAGTTTCTGAGCCAGCCCATCCCTCGTTCACTGTAAGTCGCTGTTCAGAAAATAGAAAAAGCAGCAGCAAAGTATATTCCCCAGTATGAGTGCTGGGGAGCGCAACCCAGCACTCAATTACAAGTATTACACGCACAGCTTAGTCTCAGCAGTGGTCACACACTTTATCTGGATGAAATGATGGACTCCACTGAAGCCCATGAAATATTTACGCTCCAGAAGAATAAGAGTGAGGACTGAAATACACTCATTAAAATTCTAAGTGCTATCCGAGCTTTGCAAATACAAAATCACAGCACAGAAAATATTTTGTCCCATACATGACAAAGTTATCTGCTTTTAGCCTTCAACTGTTTGGTGAGGAAACTGATGGCACTACACTGCAATTTGTGATCTGAGAAAGACAGCAATACAGACAGAAGATACATAAAGAGATTAACTTCAAGAGTTTATCATATAAAGGATACAAATCTTTTGACATGAAAATTATTAGCAATAGTTATGTTTGGAACACATCCAGTCTTTAAACTCAGCAATATAGTCTCAGATTTTCTATTGCTCTCTATAGAAGAAATAGAGAATTTTTATTTTTAGAAAATGATTAAGATATCTGAGACTATACAAGCAGACTTATTTCATTCTTGTTCCTTTCATTTTGTATTGGGCGATTTATGTCTTCAGAGAACGTATTTGACAGAAACATTGAGGTTTTGTCAATAGGGCCAGTTTCTAGCATTTTTTCCATAAAAAAAAAAAAAAAAAAGGAGCAGAAAATATAAAGTAATCAACTGATTATTGGTGGTATTGGAAAATGCAGCAATGAGTTAATTCTGAAGGAAGTGTGGACTGCAGCACTAACTTTCTCTTTCTTTCTAAACCACATTTGCTCATTACCAATGTATCTGTCCCAAAGCCCCCAGGCTCACCTTAAAATGGCAGGCATGCCACAGCAGTGGATGGGGGACAAATGGGGACAGTGTTTTTTTCTTAAGCGATGCAGTAATGAGGCACACAGACAACTCTAACTCCACTAAAATATTAATGTCAACTTCTAAAAAATGTAATTATTACAGTGTTATTGTTACCATTATAACTGAAGCAAGGAATTGCACTGTCAGTGCAAACAACTGACAGTATCTGGTATTGCGTTATAATTATAAATATAGAAAATCTACTGTTCTGGTTCTTATCTGTTTACGCTTTCTTTACAGATTTTTGTTATATAGAAAATCCCATGAAAGCTCAGAAGATAATGTCCAAGTGGGAAAACGAATATAGTAAGTAGGAATTCAGTAGCAGATCTTTCTAGACAACACAAAGATTAAGGTACAGAAGGTACAATAGACAACATGACTTTAAGACATCTAAGGTTAAATACATGAAAGAGAAGCTTCTCCTGAAGTAATTAAGATACAGAATATACCATTAAAGCAGTAAGACATTAACTGATAATATTAAACATAACTGTTTTGAAAACAACAAATATTCACAGTTAGTTCTCTATGGAAATAATTCTCTGTGGTTGTCTTCTTTGAATTAGGATTTAGTCCATTACACAAAGAAGTCATTAAAAAGCACCATACAGATTACTTCTGCTATTCATGTGCCATCAAAAGGAGGATGTTGATGGTGCACTAAAAAATACAAACATTTTTCATTGATACCCTCTGCATGTCGGCTGAGATTTGTACTGCAATATCCCAAATCACCTGTGTCTACAGAAAACTCAAATTGTGAAACACCATATCTGTATGCACTTTCTATAAAAACTGTATAATTTGAATGATATACAACTGGGACCATAGCTAAATGTACATCCTTTTAAAATGCAGAAGGAGCATTGTGTCCAGCATGGTTCTTCTGGTGAATATGTAGCACTGTTACTTACTACTTGCAGTATTGTTATTCTGAGAGATTTCATTGTTTCAGTTTATTTCTTTACCTGCTTAATCCATGTATTCCAAGATTCCTAAATCATATATTTATGAAATTATTTCCAGGTTGTTAGTATATAGATATCTAAAGCCATTTACTTTTCAAATATATTTCTTTATAGTATTAAAAAAGCTAAACTAAGTCCCCAGTAATTCATACATTACAAATCTAAATCCAAGTCATCTACTGCAGTAGATCTACCATGCAATTTGTCCTTCAGCATATTTTAAACATAAAAATTCTAGGTTTGCTTCCTTTCAGCAATCCAGAAATTATAGCTCTGAAACCTTGAAGAAAAAAAAAAAAAAAAAGCTTCCTCACAAGTGACTCATAATCAGAAAAATGTATAGATTTTTCAGTTCAAAGGGAGAATAAAAAATCCCCCCAGTAATGCAATTGCAAATGCTAATTGCATTCCAGAAAATTGCTTTACATTCATCAAACAACAATCAATGGAAGACACTACTATCTTCTTTTATTGTAGTTATGCTGTTCTCAGCTATATAGATAAGGCAGTGTAGACAGTTATAATCTTACTCATTCTTATTTTCTGGGGCTTATAACTTACAACAAAAATTTATGCTGAAATTTACCAACTCAGCCCAAGAGTCTTTCTTTTTAATTGAAAAATGAGCTGCAGCATGTATCGGAGAGACAGAGCAAGACTAAGACAAACATTCCTATTCAAATATCTAAACTAATTCAGTTTATCGTCAGATGAGAATAAGTTACTCCACGCTCAAAACTTCAAAGGTGCTGTTCATTCAGATCCCTTGTGAAAACAGCAGTCTTCTATTCTAAATATCCTTTTATTTGTTTTACTTTTAAATCAAGATCACAAAGTAAGGAGCAGTGATCTGGAGGATGTATTTAGACTTGCTGACCATGTCAGCACATTGTGTAACACACCATTATGTGTTACAATTTAGCATCCCTGTATGTATGTATGATGTTCATGTGCACATTTTTGCAATTTTGTATTTATACATATGTACATATATGCACACATTATATATACACAGATAAAAAACTGCACATTATTTTTGTTTCAGAATATCATTTTAATTCCAAGGGCTCTGATATCTATAATTCAGTCCCAAAATTTCATAAGATCCTGACACATTAGAGTCCATTGCGTAACAATGGAAATGATTCACCGTAACGGTCACTTTTTCAAATAAAAACAATTGAAGAATGGAACAGCAGAGCCTACGCAAAGCTCAGCTGCACGACCGAGCTTAAAACAATAGATCATCATCATCATCATCAAGAAGATAAAGAAAACATGTTTAAAGGGACTGAACATACTCTCAGCTCTTTCCTTCCACTTTTACCAAAACAGATCCTCATAGTTATTGTGATATTTAAAAAAGGTAATAGTCCAAGGGAATGTTTCATGTTTTTGATCTTTTTTTTACTGCTTGAATTACAAAATCCATACAGATAGCAGTATATATATAGGGCAAGTGAAGCATGGCTTCACTAGATACCACTAAGGACACAGGAGAGTTCAGGTATCTGCAAACATTGGCAAACAAATATTCTAAGTGCTTCAGATATTCTAAGTGCTTCAGAATAGTAAATATGCAGTAAAGATGTAGTTGGCAGGATTTTTTTTTTTTCCTATTGCTGGGACTTTAAGGTCTTTTTTTACCTGCTGTATAGTGAGTATACTACCTAAAAAGCAGTAAGTAAAGCTCTGTTTTGGGAACACAAAATCATAGAATCATAGAATGGCTTGGGTTGGAAGGGACCTCAAGGATCATCGAGCCCCAACCCCCCCTGCCACACGCAGGGTCGCAAACCTCCACATCTAATACTAGACCAGGCTGCCCAGGTCTCTATCTAATCTGGACTTGAAAACCTCCAGGGATGGGGCATCCACAACCTCTCTGGGCAGCCTGTTCCAGCACCTCATCACTCTCTTGGTAAAGAACTTCCCCCTGATATCCAACCTAAATGAACTGGATCATCTCTTCAGCTATAGCATCTCCTAAAGCTGAGCTAATAGAAAGT
This sequence comes from Pavo muticus, assembly GCA_016647715.1. Classification (NCBI taxonomy): domain Eukaryota; kingdom Metazoa; phylum Chordata; class Aves; order Galliformes; family Phasianidae; genus Pavo; species Pavo muticus. Next base: position 5,249 of record JACDJE010000738.1, read on the forward strand.
CACTGTGCCTGGTTTCAACCTGCATTTATGTCTTCTCTGCTTCCTGTACTCAAATTTTGTAGTTTATTCATAACTTGTTTCCATTCAATCAGCTGAGCCAATGCCAGATTGATATCTCATGAAAGTCTTCCACTTGAAGGGGTATTAAGCAAAGCTTATCTTTGACAAGAATAAGCCTTAAGTCTCATGGATGATCTTTTAAATGTTACTTTTACGCAACAGAGAAAAACACAGACACTTGAGGGATAAAACAGCAACAGTAGCTCAAGTAAGCCTATGAAGGGACTACAGATTGTTGCCTCAAACTCAGGGATGCTCTGGAAGATCAAGGAGTTAGAAGTCATATGCTTCTCTTCTTTTTCATAATAGAAAAAGAATGGGGAAAAATAGTAACAGTAAAAAAATAGCTTACAAAAATTCAACCATGTGGAGTTTAAAGACCGTATCATGCACTTTGAGAAACAGTGCTACTCAGGATGATATTACACATCATATTTTCAGTTCACACTATTTTCACAGAATCATAGAATGGTTAGGGTTGGAAGGGACCTTTAAGACCATCTAATTCCAACCCCCTGCTACAGGCAGGGACACCTCCCTCTAGACCAGGTTGCTCAAAACCCCATCCAACCTGGCCTTGAATACTTCCAGGGAGGGGGGCATCCATAACCTCACTGGGCAACCTGTTCCAGTGTCTCACCACCCTCACAGTAAAGAATTTCTTCCTAATATCTAGTCTAAATCTACCCTCATTCAGTTTAGAACCATCTCCCCTCCTCTGATCGCTACTTGCCCTTATAAAAAGTCCCTCCCCATCTGTAGGCCTCCTTTAAGTACTGGAAGGCCACTATAAGGTTTCCTTGGAGCCTTCTCCAGGCTGAAGAGCCCCACCTCTTTCAGCCTGTCCTCATAAGGAGACTTCATACTTCACTTCTCATCATTCCATGCCAGTTTGTGTGCCAGTCTGATGATGCATTGATTCAAGTTGCTAAATTAAAAATAATGAGTGATCTGGAAAACTGAAATATATGATTTTCTACAAAGTAGTAAGCTAAAACAACCCCAAAAAGGCATACAGTAAGTTCCAGGGCAAACAAGAGGAAGGAGCACCAGGTGTAGGATTAAGGTAGTGGGGCAGAGAAGCATCATCTACCCCTTGATTAGTTTTGAATTATTAGATTAACTCAGTCTTAATGAGTAATACCCACTCTGGAGTAGATTCATGATGTTTAACTGCTAACTGCTAACATAAGATGATAACCTAGTCTTAACTTGGCAAAATCTTTAAACAACATATTTTCAACTTGCATATATGACTAAAATATGGCATTTTAAATCCAGTTTCTAATAATTTATTTTAAAACTTGTGTGGGTTTGGATAGTGAAAACTTACCACTTGAACTTACGGTTAGTTGCAGAAACTGAAGAGAAAATTGATAAAAACTAGCATAAATGGACACTTGCACATAGTAAGAAATGTTGCATCTGTTTGTAACCCTTTTTTCCCTCTTGGAATTTATAGTCCAGTTTTGTCAAACGGCTCCTTCCAACACTGGCATTTAGTTAGTCATCATTTTATAATGTTTTCTATTAGCATAGACAGTTAAACATTCCCATAATGACACTTTCGTACAACTGATATTTTCAGTTGTTAGTTTAACTGTAGTTGTTAGTTATGAAATACTATCTTCATATTTACATCTCATTTTAATTTCTTTTGAAGTATTAAATAAAACCATATATGGTTCTTTCCTTCATAATGTAAAGGATCATTCCAACTTTACTCCTGAGGTCTCTGCCAGAGAACGCCGCTCTATGCTTCTAAGACTGATGTTGCATTGGCATAAATGATTTTCAGATCTAGCTGAACTAGCTGAAATCAAAAATAGTAACTTTCGAAGACTGCTGCATGCATTAAAGGTCTAACCTGTTCTTTTTCCACTGTCTCTTATTGCAATTATGACTGATGTTTAGTTACAATCAAAGACTACCATCTAACAGAAGCAATAAAAATAATCAATATTGCATCAATTCTTTAATAGCAGTTATAAGGTAACCAATACAATCAATTTAGTTTATTTTCTAAAATGCTGCAATGCTACAATTGAATACAATACCCTAATACACATTTGTCTATGGAAATTCTAGTTCTGTCAGTTGAGAATTAGTCTCTGTAGTAATGTTTCCTAACTACACATTTGCACCATAAACTCTCACTTTAATTAAGAAAATAAAATAAAATATCCTCACTCCCTTATCATTTATTTACTCATTTCCAAATGCTTTCTTTTGCACCTCAGTATTCCCATTATTAAAATAAAGCACAATTCCCAAAGCACGTCTAAATGTCTTGCGATGTGTAGCCCTGCAAAGAAATAGTCTAGAATTCAAAATAGTCAAGCTAAACAAAAGAACTTCTATAACCTTGATACTAACACTATATTTGAAATTACTAAATGCTGAGAATACTATCCACTTAGTCTAGCAAAATATTTAAGACTATGCTCCACTGAAAGCATGCAAGAACTCTCACTATGGTTAAAATGTTCAAAAAAAAATACTGCCAGTTCCAGGCCACAGTACTTAACCTCATACAAAACCCCTATGATCCACTGCAGGTCATTCATTTTCTACTATAACACTGTAGGGACCCATTTACAAACACATGGTGCACTATTTATATTGGAAAGCTTCCTTTCTGTATCAGGTATCTCAAAATTGTGCAGAATCCATTTCTCAATGTTACAGAGCATTATTCCTAACAAATTTCACTATCATTGACAGAAAGAGAGAAGAGTTAAGGTGCATCTGCAAAGAAGGTTCTTGTAATGAATGTACCATGGAAAATTTGTTTTTATAGAAATGATTCAAGGACAGCAGTACACATGAATCTCAGCATTGCTTGCTCATGATCCCCATTTCATACTGCTTTTCCCAATGACTTTCATATACAACATAGGTGCTACAACTGAGGACCACTTTCAGAATCTTAAGATATATACACGTATCATCCCTCACATACACAACAAGGAAAAATCCCTGCATACAATGTGAAAAATTAAAGTGGAGACAAAAAGCAGACAGGAACTTATGTTGAAGGTGTTTGTGCATGCTTCTTTTCTGAGGGTGTTCCCCTAGGTCAGCAGAGAGAGATTTCCCCAACCCAGCTTGTTTATTTCACAGTCAGATGCAGCTGAACTAGCTTAGCTAATTTAAAATATCAGAAGATGGTAAAATGTCAATGTTTGGTATCAACCAGAAGTTGAATGGTACTGCCTTCAGTGAAGCTAGTTGATTTGGAAGATGGTATCTGACCTTGTATTTGTTTTAACAGTTCTTTAGAAGTGAGACGTGGCAAATTCAGATAACGGTTAGAGATCATTGCTACATATTTGACTGTTTCTAACCATCACTTGCATGAAAGACTGGGACAGAAAAGAACAGTTTAAGTAAGGTTGAATTTAAAGAAAAAAAATGACTAATTTTTAAAGGAGACTGTAATTGACTAGTCAGGAAATGGAAGCCTAGATTATGGCATTGTGCCACTGAAGAGGCTGCCATAAAGAAAAACACAATGGTTGAAAAACTTGGGTCAACAGGAACCTACAGGTAGGACAGAGGAACAAGAATGTCATTGGCTGCCAGCATGAATACCAGAGATTTTATCATGCAAATCATAATTAAAGGCTATGATTAGACTAGTAGAAGGTGTGCTCATTGAACGTTCCTGTGCAGAAACATAGATATGGGCATGGACAAGAAGTCATTGCCACCCTGCCAGCACTAGGAGCCAGGTGGAGAGGCACTTGGGGCACACCTTCATAGAGTTTCACAACCTCCACTTCTTGGTCTTTTTGAAATGTTTGGGGTTTGCATGAAACCCAGTTAGACAGCTAGCCCCTTAAACCATCAGTGTTCCTTACAGGTGGGATACTTAGTGAGCTGCATATATTTAGTTTACTTTTTTAGGTCACATGACATTTTCCCACTTGTAATTTTGAAGCATGTGTTTCCCTGGTCATTACCAAATATTTTGTGTAGCCACTGTGCTTCTCATTTCTTATCATGAGAAATACTCACGGTAATACTCAAATATTCTTCTTTCCATGTGTTCTTCACACATTTCTTATCTCAGAAAATTACTTGCCAAGTGTTTTGTAATTTAATGGCACATACCTAAGAACACATGATGTGCTAATTTCTTTTTCTCTCTTCACAGCTCCAACTGAAAAGGCCATTGGCAACCACATCATCCTGTATAGAACACTGTTGACTCCCTCCAGGTCATCTCTCCCCAGACCACTGCTCTGTTTGTCTGCTTGTCTGATTCAGGCAAAACAAGCCTTCAATCCCAGTTCAGCCCAAAAGCAGGGGAAAAATCCCAACATTAGAACTAGGAAGCATATTGACTTCTGTAGCAGCAAAGCCACTAGCAGTGCAGGGTCAGGGAAATGCAGACATCTCCTCTTTCAAGGCTGCTGTAGGGTACAGCAATAGTCATCACTGCTTCTGACTAAACAGGTCTTCTGTTTTCTGGTTAAGTGGAGTGGTTGGAGGACAGAACACTCCATAAGCTACCTTTTATGAATAGTAAATTTGAAGTGATTTATAAATTAATGCAGTCCCTACCTTCCTCCTCACACACAGTAAATAATCGCAGCTTTTGACTTATCTGTGCAAGAGATGAATTAAATCGAGAGTTTGATGCTGAAGGAAAATAAACCAAGTGGAGAATGCTAAGAATGATAAAAACAAGCAAAGGAGAATACAATATCATTGCTGTCGATTAGCAGAAGAAAAGCAAGTCTCTAAAGAATAATTCTTCGTGCAGTGACAAGATGTCAACTGAGAGCTGAGATGCATGAATGCTGCAGGAATGTGCATGCACTCCACTTCGCCATCCTCAAGTGTAGCTTGCCAGACCCACTGACACCCCCCCAACCTGGGGCTCCCCACTCTGATCCCAGGCACAGGGCAACCAACACAGCCCAGGACTAGGAAACTGTACAGTGACTGTGCTCAGACACCTCTTGTCTGCACCATCTGATGCCTTTACCTGGGAATCTGTACCTGCATTACACAAAATTTTGGAGAAAGGAGCAAATAGGCTATACTTCCCTCACTTCCAACTCACTAAACATCCAGGTCAATGAGAAAGTGAAGTGAATACACCATATTGTTTGGATGTTTTGCAAATATAATTACAATAGCCGAGTAAAGCAGAATCTCTTAAAAAAAAAGCTTTGATGAATCAGATTAATGTGATATTGTTACTTCCAATGTAAAATTTAGTGATTAGCTTGTCAGTGTTTTATACCAAATTGTAATAATGTGGCACTGCTTTTAAGACTACGCAATCAACACCTGATTACTTTGTTTCCTAGCAAAGCCACATTGTTGCAGAAAAATTGAAACACAAACCTCCATTGTTACGTCTGTCCACAACAGCACAATGTATGTGGGCCTTCAGCCCTTGATGAAGTGGTAGTTAGTTAAAATTAGTCCCAAGAGCTATACAGAATAACAACAACAATAAAAAGCAGACAAGAAGAAATGAGGAAAAAAGCACACTTTTTGTGACCAAAATCACCTTTAAAAGACAAAATAACCATTCGAAATCTAAAATCACCACCTTTAACTGCTTCTATTGTTGTGATGAAATGACCCAAAGTAGGGAGGTTGTCCACTTCACAAAGGACAAACCTGAGACATAATAGGAAATCAGGCTTCTGCAAGCAGAACTGTTTGCTGAGTCCACAGTGAACAGGAGAAATAGCAAGAGGGGCTTTAACTTCTGTGAGGGACTTTTAGGTGGTGTGGGCAAATGATCAGATGCATATATGGGTGGATGTATACATGCATAGGTTGTAAGGATGAACACAATGAAATACTGTAACAGATTGCCTGCAAATATTACATAGTCTCCATCATAAGAGACTATTAAGATCTTGCAAGTAAGACAGACGCAAATGTGTTGCTTTCCAGGAACAGGAGGCTTGACCAGATGAGCCTTCTCTTTTTCTATAGTTTTATGGAAATGAAAACTTTTATTTAGAATGATGTAGCTCATCCATTTGTAGTGATGCAACTGATGATGAAATGAGCTATGCAATGGAGAATCAAGACTAAGTACAAAGCATAAAGGGATGTAGATATCCCAGTCCATTTTAAATTCTCTGTTCACTGCATTTATCTGTGAGCAGAAGTGGCTAATGACAAAACGTTAGCTTTGGTGACAGGGGAATACCTAGCTTTATTTCTGGAGCAACACAAAGAGACTGCGTTAGCTCTCGGCTAACCCCTGTGCATAAAGAAAGACAGCAGGAAGGAAAAGAAGGGGGAGAATCAACAAAACAGACATTCATAAAACTATTACAAGCAAATGGAAAAATTAATATGGAAATTACTAAATGTCACTAGGATAATACATGATCAAGTGAGACGCTGCTTCTTCCTAGCAAGTACATGAATGATTAAAGTACTAGAAGCCTATTCTTACAAAGGCTCTTTTACACAATTAGCATGAATAAAAAGTGTACGGGTAAGAAGTCCTTGTAAGACCTTTAATTTCCATCTCCAAACCAATACCACTACTTTAAAAAGGAGCATAGCTTTTTATAGTTTAACTTTCATATAGTCAAAAGCAAAGAAAACAACATGAATAATTGAATAATTATAATAACTCTATCACTAGGGTGTGAGTAGTGATTAAGTGAAAAATGTTCCCATATGATTAACACTAAAATATGAGGTGGCTCAGGCAACGCCAATTGCTCATCCGTGATTTTCTTTATCAGACTGCTACTTTCCTCAACTGCCTAATAAGAACAGCTTCTTCAGTGTACTGTTAGCAAAGCCAGAAAATCTTTCAAAAAATTGCCAGAGCGTTGGTTTTATTTGTTTGTTTTCCTTTGGTAAGGTTTGAAACTGATATAAGAAAATCTTCTAAATGGCTAAAAATACAGAAGGCAATAAGTTTTAGTTCTTTGTACAATTACTCATGCTGACTATACACACACACACACAAAAAAACAACTGTTCCTTGAAAAAAAAAAGACCCAAAGTGTATGTTACAACATTATTCCTAAATAGAATTTAGATATGAATTTAATCCAATGGCTTTTGATTCAAACAATCTTTACAACTTTTCCCATATATCAGATTCAGTCTCTTCTGCTATAATAAAGAGACCCACGGTTTATAACTCTGCAATTCTCTAGCAGAGAAGAGCTCATTAATCAAAATAGTATTTTGATGGTCTCTGCAAATAAATGGAAATACAACTTATGCTTATTATGGCTATGGTGCATGAAAACCTGCTCACAGAACAACTGGGAGTATTATTCATTTACAGTTTCTAATCAGATTTAGAATCTAGAATGGAAATCTGATGGTTTTTAATTGCTTTAAGCATCTTATTCCATTTTTTAAAATCCTGTAACACAACATTGAAATTATTGGCACTGTTCCATACCAATTCTTACATAATGAACTTCTTTTTATTACCAATTGCTTTGTACAGGAAAAATGTAACTCAGTAAAAGGATAGAAATGTGACTTGAAAATGTGTTCAGTTACAAGGCTGTGTTGTTCTTCCCCCCCACCCCTCCCCCC